>DWMZ01000780.1:0-19587 GCA_018249855.1 Eueides tales michaeli
TATATATATATATATATATATATATATATATCTATATATATATATATATATATATATATATATATATATATATATATATATATATATATATATATATATATATATATATATATATATATATATATATTAGGGTTGGAGGAGGCCTTCGTGCATCGGCACGCTGATGATAGTAGTTTTAAGTAGTTTTTTAAGTTTACCTTTGTATGTAGATACATATATTAATCAGCAATAAAGGCTTTGAAATTGAAATATAATAATTAAAAACAATTCTGTTTGTTTACAGTTTTGCTTAAAAACAAACATTTTTCATAATCACCTGTGTTATTTTTATACCTTATGCTGTATTCCACATATAACAAGGCATACAAATGTAACCTAATATTGTGGTCTCGGAACTGCCTAATTTTCGAAACATTACGTGTTTACGCGGAACTCAACGCCGCGGTTTGTCTTACAATCAAAATTGGGGATTGGATCGGAGTGTCTTAACACTACCGTAAGATACAGCTTGAAGCGTAAAAAATGATATTATACTTGTGTCTCTCTGTTTCTCTCTTTGTTAGTGTTATTGCATTATTCTTAAGTACAAAAACTACAAAGTTACCGACAATCCACTGAGAAACCGCTAGTTATTTAAATAATTACGCCATAAATAATTTACATATTATCTCAACATGTCTCCACTAATACCATTGTCTACATATAACAACATTTTCTATGAAATATTTCATCAAATTTTATGTAACCTATCAACAAATCAAAAAGCATTTGTTCAACTTATCTTATAAATATTTTAACTGATAGTTAATTTAAATATTATTAAGCGTGCTAGTTAGTTTATGTGTACAGAATAAAGAAGAAAATTTGCAATTTATCATGAGTTTATATCTGTATTTGAGACCAGTCGTGGCGCAGCGGCACATGCATGTTACTGTAAACGATAGGTTATGGGTTCGATTCTCAGTCGAAGTAGTGATATATTTAGCATTTTCCAATTTAATATTAAATATTTTCATTTTTTCGTTCTGTTAATAAGGTGTGACGTTGAATTCCGCCATATAACACGCAATGTCTCAAATTAAGTGGAATGTGGGTAACTGCCTATCCTGCCATGTGCGGGATACAGCGTGAAGCTGAGTGTATCTATAATTGAGCTATCGTAGCGCAATGGGTTGCGGCTTCGAGACCTGCTCAGTACCAATATTTTTCTCTGGCCCTGCAAGACAATGCCAGGCTATAATTTCCACTTTTCAATGTACAATTTCTCTACCTCTGACCAAAAGTGGAGAATGGAGAAAAATGAACAACAAAAAAAAATTGCAGATTAAATATGAAAATGTACAAATCGGTGAACACTTTACACTCATACTCTACAAAAATAAATATAAACAAGAAAAAGACAATGGAAAAAAGTTACAATATTCTTTAAATATTAACAGAGCTGACAGCTAACACAAAAGTTGGTAACGACTCATCATATATGTGCTTTTCAAATGCTTGCTTACATTATACATGTTTTTAGCTTTACGGGAACCCCGGGAACCTAGTGCTAAAACACTTCCCTTAAAGACATTTCCGTTCCCCACTTTACGCCAAATTCCGTAGGCATTACATGTTGAGTAGCGGAGTTCAACGCCAATATTTGGTCAGGATCTGGGCTATTTGATTTTGAAGACTTCCACACCTGATGCAGGACTGTAGGAGTCCAACTAAGTATATTATAAGAAATGATTAAATTTGTCCATAACAAAAGTTATTGAATGTGATAAGCAGTTTCCGGTGAAATGAAGATTTAAATAAACTATGATTTAAATAAACTATGAGAAATGATAAAATTCAAATTAAGGAAATTTATTGAGAGTATTTTAAATGAAAGACTTTTAAACGGATTAATCGTGTATATTGACTTTTACACATTTTTGGAAACCCGACGTTTCGAACACTTTACATTGGTCCGTGGTCACGGTTAGATTCGTGTCTACCCGTGACCACGGACAAAATAAATGTGTAATAATCGCGAAAATCAAAGATACTATTATTGAGATTATTTTGGACATATATAAATAAAAAAGTCGGGAACATCAGATGAACAATCAATACGGCCATATTAATAATAAAATGCCGGTTAAACAAACGTTGTTACACATTTTGAATGAAACATTTTTGAATCCGTTTCCGTGACCACGGACTACTGTAAAGTGTTCGAAACGTCGGATTTCCAAAAATGTTTCCAAAAACTCAATATACGCGATTAATCCGTTTCAAAGTGTTTCATTTAAAACACTAAATAATAATAATGCACAAAAGCGAAGCCGCGTGCGAGACACTAGTCTTTCTATCACGGATGTTGATAAAGAAGTATAGACTTATGGCGATATATCTTTATAATTTTAATATCATTTTATTTATAAAAGTAGCTACTAATTTCGTGAATCGCTTTTAATCTAATCTATTTTTGTTTCCTTCGATCATTTTGATTATCATATATTATTATTGTTATATTTTTTAAATTAATTTAGCTTCAAGCTGTATCCCGCACATGGCTGGGGGGGACTAGACAGAAGGAACTTGGGAACCTAGTGTTAAGACACTCTGTTTCTTCCCCACTTCCCCACTTTTCGCTGAATTAGAGGCATTGCATGTTGAGTGGCGGAACTCAACGCCGCGCTTTGCAATGTTACCAGAGTTAAGAAAAGAGAATATTAAATATTTAAATTGAAAATATTAAATATTTCATTTTCACGAGTGGGGATCAAACCCACAACCTATATCTTTAGAGCCATGCTTGTGCTTCTGCGCCACGACAGGCCTCTAAGTTACTCAATATTTAATCCATATTATTGGTATACAGCTGAAGTGTGATTGAGTGCGCTAATCTCAAGAACTGCTAGTTAGGATTGAAAAAATATGTTAATGTTACATAGGCAATTTTATAAGGAAGGCTATAGAATCACGTTAAAAAAATCGATATATTTAAGGAGTCCTTAGTTATTTCCATTTAAACAAGCAGACGAAGCCGCAGCTAGTAATCTCTTAAGAGTCTTAATAAATTCTCCGTTTTCCCGTAGATAAGTATATATAGGTAGACATGTCTTTAATAAACTTTTTCGTGTCTATAAAATATTTTTTTCTGTTTTTTTTTTACTTCCCGCTGTGAACCTGGGAACCTAGTGCCTTAACACATAGACATTAAAGGCCTTACGTGTTGAGTGGTGGTAACAAACGCAGCGCTTTGCCTCATTACTAGAGTAACTAAACGCTGCCATTTGTCTATATTTATATATAATCATTCCCACAAATAACGATCGAACTTACGACCATTGTGTCGCAGGCAAACGCTGTTCTTTTGTGCTATAACGGCCTTAATTAACTGTACAAGATACCTTTTTACGTTAACCATAATATTAGTACGGCATTGTGTCTTGTTCATACCAGTTTGAACGGCGCGTGCGCATCGAATCTGGTTTATAATTACATAAGTTAAAATAATTGACCCACTGGATTATCCGATCACTGACTGCCACTTTTTGTTTTCTATCTCGCGTGAAGTAGACCTTATTATCTTCACGCTGTATCACGCAAATTAGCAGAGAGATAAACCGAGGGAAAATAGTGTTTAAACACTCCGATACCTACGCACCGCAGTGTCTGAATCTCAATTTACATGTCACTAGAGAGAAGCATTTCATTCCCGCGAGTGAAATTGAACCCCTTTCCGTCGTTTTTATAGCCAGCACGTTGTACCACTTTGCCATAATGGCCTCATTAAAATAATCTTGATTTGTATTAAGCAGAAAATGGCATGAAAACCAAAAAAAATGTGTGAATATGAGAAAAAAAATGTTTAGTTTGTATATTGCTGTTGGTATCGTTTCTATAAAACTTTTTTGAGCAAACGAGAAAATAAATTGTCATATTGGTCATATAAACATTTTTTTTTTTAACAAGTACTCTATAGTTTTGCATAGTTTTCTTTTTTTATCGGTCATCTCTTTTATACGTTTTCCATATGATATGACTTTGGCTAAGTGAATTGTGCACTGCTGGCACACTCAGATCACCTTAAAATAAAGCCCAGTCTATTAAAACATCACCTTTCTTTTCGAGACATTGCGTACTGAATGATGAAACTCAAATGTGAAACCACTAATGAAGGACTAAGCTGAAGTGATATATTTTGACCAGTGACTGAGATCAATTTTTAAAGCGGCGTTGAGTTCCGCCTCCCAACACGCAATGTCTACAATCCGAATGATCATAATAAAGTTTCTTTAGGATTTTCTTACCTTTCCTGCCATTTTCGGGAAGGCGAAAGAAAAATCAGAAGAAACATGTTAAAAAGATAGATAATCTAGATTTAACCTGCGGGTTCCCCCCCGTATGTTTAGTCGTAAATAATTAAGTCGTGTCATGACACTTAAATCATGACACATCACATATATACGGATATTACATCAAAAATATTAACGTAAATTGAATTATATAACACAAAAATATATTTTAAATTCAAACACACTAGTTCCTGAGATTATAGCGTTTAATAAAACCAATAGATATTTTTATTTTAGCTTCACGCTGTATCCCGCACGAGGCAGGGTAGGCAGAGGGAACCTGGGAACCTAGTGTTAGGACACTCCGTTCCACTTCTGTTCCCCACTTTCCGCCGAATTTGAGGCATTGCGTGTTGAGTGGCGGAACTCAACGCCATGCTTTGCCGATACATATATAATATCATTAATATAGGAACATGGTGTTTAAACACTCTGTTACCTGAAATATATACTATCATTAGTATAGATTTCAAAATTAAGCTATATTACAAAATAATAGGTACTTTACTAACAAATTTTAAATTTCATTCAAAAATTTCGTCTAATTTTGTATGGATTCACATATTAATTTCTCGAGGGATGTTGAGGAGGCGAGTCATATTCATGAGGTTACCCAACTACCCTTACAGAGGGTAAAGTTGTACTGTATATAATTTAAATATGTACGTACAAAAGATTTTTAAAATTAATGAAAAATATTTAGATTTTCCAATAAGATGTTGAAGTTTACTATATATTTTGTATTATATTTTATTTAAGGCCTGTGTAACTGTGAACGAATGTGCGGGTTCGATCCCCACTCGAATAAATGAAATTTTTATTATTTTTATTTCTCCGCTCTGGTACTTCACAAGACAAAGAGCGGCGTTGGTTTCCGCCACTCAACTACTTATATTGCCATGTGTGGGATACAGCCATACGTAAAGCTGAATTAAATAAGATCTAGAATTTACCTAAATGTAGCCCATTTTCATTTATAGCCCAAATTTGGTGTTATAACATACTAGAACACCCGGAACCCCGGGAACCTTGGGAACCAGGTAACATTGGTACCCTTGGGAACCTGACTTCTTTGGGAACCTTGAGGAATCTTGGGAACCCGGTTCCCAAAATCTCCCAGGGAACCTTGGGCACAAATGCATTCATTGATTGCAATCATTAAATGGTTACTCAACGAGAGGTCACTAATAGGCAGCGTATTGAAGTCAATGAATTGTTTGCATACATACAAACATGACAAATATTATTATAATATAGAATAGATTGGTATATTTTAGGAAGTATATATTAAAAAGCTTAATTTGTGGTTCAAAAAAATGATTTCATCCAAAGATTAACGTGCCTGGATTTATAGGTGAAGGCAAATTGATATATTAATTGCACGAAAGAAAGTTTATCGTTGTAGTAGTTATAATACACCTTTAACGGATCTATGTCTGTACATGAATGGTATATTACGACGTCTATTAACGTAATATGGCCAAAAACACAGTTTATTTTAGTTTTTTTTGTCTGTTTGTCTGCTAATCTCAGAAACAACTTATCAGATTTAAATGCAGCTTTCACTATTCTATTTTGGCTATAATGATACGTCAATTCAAACTATATTTATTTAGGTAAATCTTGTCTTAAAAGTTATAATGTTATTAATATTAAAACAAGAAAGTAATTGAGATTAAAATATACAATAGTGTGATTAAGGCGAAGCCGCGGGCAGGTGATAGACTCCCGTCGAGATTCCCGAGGGTCCTCCGGGGTCCATCTAGATCACTCTGGGAAGTAAGTCTAAATGAAGAGAAGAAGAGGAATTAATTATTAATTTTTATTACTTGTTACAGATGTCGTCACTGGAGACGGATGGTCATACGATTGTAAGTATTCCTTATTAATTTATATGGACCTTAGTTTTTGTTATTTTTGTTTCAATTTTTATATATATATTACACGCAAAATTGTGTGTCTGTCTTACAAGCGTGTGACTGTAAGCGACAGGTTCTGGGTTCGATCCCCAGTCGAGAAAATGAAATATTTAATATTTTCCGTTGAGTCTACCACTGTCTGCCACTGTCTGGAGAACGGAACGCAGTGTCTTAGCTCTAGGGACCTAAGTTCCCTCTGTGTGTGTGTCTGTGTGTGGATACAGCGTGTACTTGAGAGAGAGAGAGAGAGAGAGAGAATATATATATGTAGAATATTATAAAACAATTCACTTACAGACGAGACCCAATGGCCGGGTAAGTGCAACACCGGTCAACAACAGTCGCCTATAAACATAATGACGCGAGACACCTTGATTGACAAACAAGAAGTACACATAAAAGGACCTTTGGTATTCCGCGGGTATGGGAGCGTCAACGCATCTGGCAAAAATGATGGGCATACGTGTAAATATCAAAATAAATTTTTAAATTATATTTTTTTAGTATACCGTAGCTGAAAACGGAATACTTATCGCATCTTACTAAGTTTAAAAACGTATAAAAATTTTGAACGAAGCAGGATTTGAACCCGCGCCTCTTGGAATCCGTCCAAGCGCTCTGACCACTAAGCCATTCAATCTCACCGAATCCGCGAAATTTTTACTATTTTTAAATAGCATTCTCTCTTGCCAAACGATAATTCTAACGAATTGTCTTTGGGTAGCGGAAATTTGTAAAAATCTCCCTACAGAGATGCTAACAACATAAACAAGTTGTAACAAGCGTATAAAAAAAAAATCGACGGAGCTCGGTGAGAACGAATGGCTTAGTGGTCAGAGCGCTTGGACGGATTCCAAGATGCGCGGGTTCAAATCCTGCTTCGTTCAAAATTTTTATACATTTTTAAATTTAGTATTTTTCTTTCCTAAGTGTGGAATAACACTTTAAAAATAGTAAAAATATTATAGCATTTTTTTTGTTCGAAAAACATCGAAATGTCACAGATCACAGACACAAAAATACCTTTTTTCAATTTTTATTACAAGCTGTCTTTTACAAACTATTCCTTAACAAGTTTTTCGTACAAAAATGTGTGCATATGCCTTAATTGGTCAATTTTTCCGTTAATCTACAATCCTGAAATTAGTACGGAAACTTTGTAGGCGAATTTAACTGGAGCTTGAACGCTTTTTTTATATTATATGAAGTGAGTGAGCAAATTCATGCTGTAACTAGTATCTAGGACATTAGACAAAATAAGCTTAGTATTAGGACGTTCCATTCGACAGTTTTCGCTAACTTTACAAGATTGTTGGTTGAGTAGCGTTCAACGCCGCTTTTCGTCTTTTTGCCGGAGCGAGCGATGAAAACAGTGAATAATCCAAAAATGGCAGTCCAAATAAGCCCCTTTGCGTTTACAGTCAATATAAGTAATTGCGGCGTTGAGTTCCGTCTCTCAATACGCAATACCTCACATTCAGAGGAAAGTGGGGAACGGAACGGAGTGTCCTAAAACTAGGTTCCCAAGTTCCCTCTGCCTACCTTGCTTTGTGTGGGTTACAGCTGAGTAAGTGAGTGAGTATATATAGATATAAATTCATATTCATAAATTACTATACTATTATTGACATAAGTGATATTCTACAGTAAAATGGACTATAGAAGAGGACGAGCCCAGTCCAATTGTATCGGGCGGTCCATTGAGAGGCAACTACAGCTTCATACAGTTTCATCTCCACTGGCTCTCCGAACACGCGATTGATGGAATGAAGTGAGTATTAAAAAAAATATTTTTCACGTTTTTTCCCGCAGAGGGAACCAGAAGGAACCTATTGCAGAGGCACTACGATTGCCATTTTTATTTTAAACGTGTAAAATGGTAAATACTTATATATAATAATGATTGTACATAGTTGTTATTATTTAATAACTCATAGATGTCCCATATTTCTGATTCTGAGACATTACGCATTGATTGGCGGAACTGAACGCCGCAATTTGTTCATCTAGTACAGTCCGATCCTATAACCGTTGCATCACAGTGAATGTTGTTCTTATGATATGTTTTCTGAAAAAGTATTATATATTATTTGATATTTCCAAATTAGTCGGTGAGGCCTTTGTAGCGCAGGGGCACAAGCGTGTGACTGTAGATACGACAGATTGTGAATTCGATCCTCACTCGAGGAAATGAAATAGACATTATTTTTCGCTCCGGTAACAAGTCAAAACGTGGCGTTGAGTTACGTCATGCGACATGCAATACCTCAAATTCGGCGGATGTGGGGAACGGAATGGAGTGTATTAGCACTAGGTTCCCAGGTTCCCTCTGCCTACCCTGCCATCTGTGGGATACAGCGTGAAGCTGAGTATGAGAATGAATCTATTAAATAGTACATTATTTGTAAAGTATTATATATTGTTCATCTGGTGTATATATTTACGTAATTTTAAAGGTACTCCACCTGTTTACCATAAAAGAAATTTTATTTTTATAAATAGTGCACCATCACCACCATCATTGAGGCCTGTCGTGGCGCAGCGGCACAAGCGTGTGGCTGTAACCAAAAGGTTCTGGGTTCGATCCCCAGTCGAGAAAATGAAATATTTAATATTTTAAATTTAAATATTTAATGTTTCATTTCTTCACTCTGGTAATAAGACAAAGCGCGGCAATGAGTTCCGCCACTCGGCTCGAACTCGGAGGAACTCGACGGAAAGTGGGGAACGGAAGTAGAACGGAGTGTCTAAACACTAGGTCCCCAGGTTCCCTCTGCCTACCCTGCCTCGTGTGTGATACAGCGTGAAGCTGAAAAAAAAAACATCTACATTTAACTGAATATATTAAACAGCCTCCCATTCAACACATCACGTACTAAATCTATGAAAGAAACCTTGCTGTCACAGGTTAGTAGGTACTTACGTGTCAAAAGAAGAATATTTAGAATTTGAAATGAAATAAATTATGAAAAACAATATGCTCCAACATGTTTTCATTATGTACAACCTTGACCGAGGCTTGATCAAGCGAAAATAGTATTATATGTTACTATTATATAACTATACATACATAATAGCTTCGTAAACAGATGTGAAATGGATCTGTTATCTATTATCAAATATACGTATGTATGTTTATTTTAAAATTGATGTTTTTAATGTTGATTTTTTTTTTCATCGCTCTGGTGTTGTAAATGGCGGCGTTAAGTTGCGCCAGTCAACACGCAACGTGTCTTGTCATTAGACTTACTTTTATACCCTGCTACATTACATGCAACTCATATATCAGCTTGACGCTGTATCCTTGCGGGGATTAGCTAGATTATATACTCTTTATGTATGTTCTATAGTCAATAGAGTTTTTTCAACATTTCTCATACAATTATTTAATAATAATTAATAATAGAGGCCTGTCGTGGCGCTGCGCTTAAGTGTGTGACTGTAACCGACAGGTTGTGGGTTCGAATCAACAAAAATATTTTTACTATTTTTAAAGTGTTATTCCACACTTAGGAAAGAAAAATACTAAATAACAACATAAATAAGTTGTAACAAGCGTATAAAAATTTCGACGGAGCTCGGTGAGAACGAATGGCTTAGTGGTCAGAGCGCTTGGAATCCTCCAAGAGGCGCGGGTTCAAATCCTGCTTCGTTCAAATTTTGATACGTTTTTAAATTTAGTAAAAATATTTAATATTTTATTTCTTCACCCTGGTAAAAAGGCAACAGCGCGGCGTTGAGTTTCGCCAGTCGACACGCAATGCCTCAAATTCGGCGGTAAGTGGGAAACGGATGTGGAACGAGGTGGTTTAACACTAGGTTCCCAAGTTCCCTCTGCCTACCCTACCATGTGAGAGATACAGAGTGAAGCTACATATATTTAATATAAAAATATTATTATATAATATCTTAGGGAGTGTTGAAGAACGCTTAAATATGAGTTGTGAAAATTCCAATGGAAATGAAAGTCTGCATTGACTTGCAAAATCACAAGCGTCTACTAGTATTCTATAACGTTATATATGTAAATGTTTTTAAATTCCATTTGGCTTATCGTTTTTTTCTCTTTTTTTATTTTTTTTTAAGCTTCACGCTGTATCCCACACAGCTCCTCCTTCACGCTGTATCGCACACATGTCAGGGTAGGAAACTTGGGAACCTAATGTTAACACTCCGTTCCGTTCTCCACTCTCCGCACTTTAGGCCCAGCATGCTTATTGGCGGATCTGAACGCCACGTTTAGAAATGAAAACATTAAATATTTAATTTGTAAATATTAAATATTTCATTTCCTCGAGCGGGAATTGAACCCACAACCTGTCGCGTTTACTGTCGCACGTATGTGCTATGGCCTTGTAGTAGTTTACGTGTGTATGGCCTTTTTTATCAATCTGAATTTAAGGCTATTTAATTTTTTTATTTATACTTTGAAATTATTAAAAAAAACAACTTAAAATTATTAATATTAACAATATTGTTAAATAATTAGGTATCCCATGGAAATCCACATGGTCCACATGAAGACAGGTTTAACAGTTGAAGAAGCGCTCAAGCAACCGGACGGTTTGGCTGTTATCGGTATACTGGCACAGGTAAAACTTTATATATACATACGCACATGTAATATACATATTAACAAGGAAGAGCCCGGCGTTGAGTTCCGCCACTCAACACGCAATGTCTCAAATGAGGCCTTAACACTGGGTTCTCAAAAAGAAAATGGATTAACAATACATATTTCTTGCCTATGCAGGGGGAACATGGGAACCTTGTCACTACATTCCCATTAAGACACTTTCGTTACGAATTTTCCGTTGAATTTAAGTCAGTTCGTGATAAGTTGTGCAAAAATTACCAGAGCAAAGCAAAGATATTATTAAATATTTCATTTCCTCGACTGAGGATCGAACCTCAAACCTATCGCCTTAATAGTCACATACTAGTACCTAGGATACGCCAAGCTTCAAAAACAAAAAAAAAATTAATTCACTTGTTTGCATCCATCAAAAATAAAATATAAAACAAAACTTTAATATATCAACTTTCACTTTCAACTTTTGTCTTCATTCTGGTAACAAGGCGAAGCGCGGCGTTGAACTCCGCCACTCAACGCGCAATACTTCAATTTCGGCGGTTACTGGGGAAGGAAACGGAGTGTCTTAACACTAAATTCCCAAGTTCCCC
Organism: Eueides tales michaeli; assembly: GCA_018249855.1. Lineage (NCBI taxonomy): Eukaryota > Metazoa > Arthropoda > Insecta > Lepidoptera > Nymphalidae > Eueides > Eueides tales. Next base: position 11,435 of record DWMZ01000780.1, read on the forward strand.
TCTGCCTACCCTAGAATCTTAGTTTGATATATTAAAAAATCATTAAACGTATACCAAGTTTCGAGCCTGATCGAAATTGCGTTCTAACATATTGTAACTTTATATGAGAATTTTTAATTGAATTTCAATACTCTACTCAACCTAGTTGTAGAGCTATGAAACAAATATTTCAAATATGCTATAGGTAATGTGAAATTTAAAATTGTTCCACAAATTTGCCAATAATTTTTATGTTTCATTTAGTTCAAAGTAGTTTTTAGAGCGTTTTTATATGGTTTTAATACAAAAAACAGGTGATAGACGCAAGTTTATTTTGTATGGAACTTTTTTGTAACTATCCTTACTTACTCAGCTTCACCTTTACCTAGGGGGGTAGACAGAGAGAACGGAGCGCCAAACGCTACGGTCTCCGCATACCTCTTGCGCCTCCTCCACTGTCATTAACCTCTTCGTACATGCCCTCCGGTGGTCCTCATGTTACGTGACCTTCTTTCAGTATCGTAGATATTTTGTTTTCGAAGGTCAACCGAGGCCTCCCCCTCCCTCTCTTAGTGGAGGACGGAGCTACAAATAGATATTACTGTCCCTTTGTTTCTGATTCTGAAATTAAATTAACTTTGATAAGTTACGCTAGAAATTTTATGTTATAATGAAATGTGGCCTGTCGTGGCACAGTAGCACAAGCATGCGACTGTGAACACGATAGCTGATCTCAATTCGAGGGAAAAAATATTTAATATTTTCATTTTCCTCTCTCTTATATATAGATGAAGCGCGGCATTGAATTCCTTTTATTCACACTCAACCCTTCCTGAATTTGGTGAAAAGTGGGGAAGGAAAGTGTCTTAATAGGAACAAAGTTCCCTAACACTAGGTTCCCAAGTTCCCTCTGCCTACCACATAATATTCAGGAAAAAGTATAATAATGAGGAATTCGTACATTAAAAGAATGCCTTAAAGGGTTCCCTTTAATCGATACTTAAATCGCTATGCGCTAATGCCCTTTAAAAGGGATCAATTTAAATTATTTTTGGTACGCTTGACCCAGGTATTATACATCTATGAATGTTGAATAAGCCCTTATCGTTGACCAACAGGTACACAGCGGTGAAGAAAGTGAATTTGCTTTAGGGGAAATCACGCCAGCACTACCTAGCCTCGTTGCAAGGAGTGAAGGATATTCACCTGCATCTATTATTGACTTGACGTAAGTTTGCTACGCCATTTTATATATTATAATTGTAAATTGTTGGCTCATAGTTACATGTATTCGACTGTACACGTGCCACTGGAGTGAATAAAATATGTATTGTTTTAATTTTTTGCTCTGGTACCAAGGCATAACGCGGCGTTGAATTCCGCCAATCAAAGTGGGAAACGAAAGTGTCTTCAAAGAACAAAAGATTTTTATTATAAAGTTTCTTCTGCCAACATGACAGAATAGGCAGAGGGAGCTTGGGAACCTAGTGCTGAGACACTCCGTCCCAGTCCTTTCTATCCACTGAATTTGAGGCATTGTGAGTTGAGTGGCGCAACTCAACGTCACGCCTTGGCTTGTTACCACAAAAAAGTGTGAAAAAGTACAAATATATATTTTGATTGAAAAATATTAAATATTTCATATATTCGCGTGAATATCGAACCCACAACCTGTCGCATTTACAGTCACGCGCGTGTGCCCCTACTCCACGACAGGTCTCAAATCGTTGAGATACTCAACACGTAATGCCTCAAATTCGGCGGAAAGTGAGGATCGAAACGGAGTGTTTTAACACTAGGGGTTGTGGGTTCGGTCCCCAATCGAGGAAATAAAATTTTTAATATCTTCACTTAAAATATTTAATGGTTTCATTTCTTCGCTATGGTAACAAGACAAAACGCGGCGGCGAGATCCGCCACTCAATACGCAATGTCTCAAATTCGGTGGCAAGTGGGGAACGGAAGTCGAATGGAGGACTTAACACTAGGTTCCCAAGTTCCCTCTGCCTACCCACCTACCTTGAACCTAAGTGAAGGTTAAATAACCAACATATCTACATGTTAATTCAGTTTCTAAACCTTTTATTGATCTAACGAATACAATACGTAATCCGTACTGAGTCACGATATCATATTTCACATCAAATGCATGGTACACGCACCCTTCTGTCTTCCATAAGTCGTAAATAGTGTAGTAAATATTGAAATATTTAAATCAAAATATTTTTATTATTTGTTTTGCTGTATCCACATGGGGCAGGGTAAGCAGAGGGAACCTGGGAACCTTGAGTTCCTATTAAGACACTTCCGTTCCTTACTTTCCGCCGCAATTTGAGGCATTGTATGTTGAGTGGTGGAAGTCAACGCTGTACATTGCCTCGCTACCACTCACCAACCACCAGAGAGGAGACGGCTATGGATTCAGTTCCAGCTTTCAATTCCAGATTTCGTTTCCTCGTGCTGGTAGATAGATATGCTAAGTCTTGTAGATGTTGTGGTACCTGTGGAACGGAGTGTCTTAACACTACGTCGAATCTTAACACTCCTTTTATTATCAAAAGCGGGATACACACTAAAAAGAAAAAAAATAATCAAGAATATAAAAATAAATGATTTATCGTGATGCCTTTTCTTTGAGGCCTTTCGTGGCGCAGCGGCACAAATGTGACTGTCACAAATGTGACTGTAACCGAAAGGTTGTGGGTTCGATCCCCTCTCGAGGAAATGAAATATTTAATATTGTCAATTTAAATATTTAATGTTTTCATTTCTTCGCTCTAGGAAAAAGGCAAAACGCGGCGTTGAGTTCCGCCACACAACACGCAATGCCTTAAATTGGGCGGCAAGCGAGGAACGGAAGTGGAACAGAGTGTCTCAACACTAGGATCCCTGGTTCCCTCTGCCTACCCTACCATATGCGACGAGAAACTAAAAAAAACCATTAATATGTACATATATTTTTGTTTAAACCAGGCGTCTATTTAGCTCGAACATGCAGTCCTTCTATACTTACCACGGGTCGCTCACCACGCCGCAGTGCCAGGAGGTAGTCACTTGGATAGTTATGGACAAGCCCATCATCATTTCTGATACACAGGTGAGAGATATAAGAAAAAAAATAAATGATCAATATACGAAAACTACGAAAAAAAGGCGAAGCGCGGCGTTTAGTTTAGTTTAGTAGACACGCAATGCCCCAAACTCTGCGAATATTGGGGAACGAAACGGAATGTCTTGACACTAGGTTTCGAAGTTCCCTCTGCCTACCCTGCCTCGTGCGGGATACAGAGTGAAGCTAAAAGAAAAAAACTTGCTAACATTCCTTTTATCAACTAAAAAAGCTGATCATCTTTAAGCGACTGAAGTTTCGCCCAAATTAATTTCATTCATTTGGGCGTTACTGTACCACAAACAGACACACACATCCAACTTATAATATTTCTCTAATAGATAATATAGATAAGCCTAAAATCTAAGAAAGCAAGTAAAGACCAGAATAAAACGGATCGGACCACGTCAAATGGGACTTTTTAATATTTTTTTTGAGATCAATAAATCGATAACAACTCCAGATATTAAATAATAGTAACTCAATGGAATAGTCCTTGACTGTGTACATAATGGTAATAAATTCCATTTCCGAAAATCGGGAATTACATTTTAATAAGGCAAAGCGCGGCGTTGAGTTCCGCCACTCAACACGCAATGCCTCAAATTCGGCGGAAAGTGGCGAACGAAAGTGGAACTGAGTGTCCAAACACTAGGTTCCCGGGTTCCCTCTGCCTGCCCTGCCTCGTGCGGGATACAGCGTGAAGATAAAAAAAAAATAATTATATTTTCATTTACCCTCTCTGGTAGGTATATAATATGCCGCTACTGAACATCCTATACTTCTAAACTGAATAAAGTTGACAGTTGAGTTTTTACACTAACCTCTTTGTTCTTTTAACAAAAATAAATTATAGAAAGTAGTGTTGTGAAGAGTTGAAAAAAAAAATAGTACCTAAATATTGATAAAAAATCGATGAATTCTTATCAAATACAAAATATATCAATTTATATTATTATCATGATCAAAAATCAATTACTAATAATTGTAATTAAGATTATTAAGAATACGATTATAGAATAAAAAATAACTTAATAATTTCATCAGTAATAATGCACATACGAGTATATTATTCGTAATTTAATATTGTTACTTCCGCTACAATATCAAAAAATACCCTTGAAGTAACTATATATAGGATAGTGGACGGAAGTGGGACGGAGTGTCTTAACACTAGATTCCCGGGTTCCCTCGGCATACCCTGCCTCGTGCGGGATACAGCGTGAAGCTAAAAAAAATACCATATAAGGGCAATTCGAGTTTAAATTTAAAATGAAAACCTAACAGATGTTTTTTTAAATTACACATCTATCGAGCGTTCAAATACCTCGTTTGTGGACGTTAATTCAGACGATTCGTATTATAAAAAAACAACCTGGATTATTTATCCGAAATGTACAAAAGATAAAGCGCAGCGGCTTGCCTTGTTATCAGAGAAGTAATGAAAATATATAATATTCAATTTCCTCGAGTGAGCATCGAACCCGTAACCTGTCATTATTATAGTCATACACTTGTACCCAACCGTCTCGAGCAAAACAGGCCTATTCTATTACCAAATATTAAAGATTTTTTTAAAAAAATACCTAAAAACAAAATTTACATAATATGTTTTTCCATAAAAAGGCTAATTATTAATTATTCTACAGTACAAATTGTTCAGCAAAGTGGATATAGGCGGCATCGACAACTACAGAAGCTTGCAACCAGTCAACAGAGTGATATACAGAAGTATGGCGTCCTGCGCTTCTATCGCATTACCATCTATGGGCCTTCTGGCCGCAATTTTAAATATATCAGCGTCGATGTCTAGCATTTTGAGCAAAGGAGTATGTACACTGGTGAATTTAAAGAAAAGATTCTTAGGAAGCAAAGTTGTTAAGTGCGAAAAGATTGGTTGAAGAAAGAACTTGCGGAAGTGATACTAGTCATATATATATTAAGGTATGTTTTAATTTAGAAATAGTTCATATATTTAAGGTCAAATTTTAGCTTTTTAATACATTTTAAATTGCCTCAACAAGAATTGAACTTGTAACTATCAGATCAGATTGAATATCGACTTGGTAATCACAAGTAGTTGATGATAATATTGTTATCTGTAATAATTGTTTCTATTAGCTAAGGTAGTTGTAAGAAAAAGAAAGTATAGCTGTGAAAAAAGTCATTGTCTTGTTCGTATCTTATCGTATAAGTTTGTTGTAGGTTTTATCTTTTTAATATTAGTAAATTTATGCAGTTATCTCATATCGGTATAAAGTGTATCATAAAAGCATTTAAAATAGATAAAAAGAAAAATTTTATATTTAAATAAAAACCTTACCTTGTCAAACAAAGTGCTTTAAGCTCTTAAACTGTTTATCCAAATTTAAAAATACATTAAAAATAACCACACCACTTATAACCACAGCGATGAACAAGGCTTTTGATTAAAAACTAATAAATAATTACCTGAATACGGTTCATTGCTTCAAGAGCTACGGTACCACAGACAGACAGACAGGTCAAACTTATAAAACATCGGCGGTGAATAGATAAATATGGGGTGAATAGATAAATATGGGGTGAAAAGATAAATATGGGGTGAATAGATAAATATTGTAAATAGTACAGAAACCTTTGTTTTCTGATATTGTATTTGCAAGACGGAAGCAATAGACAGTCTAAATTTTCATTATGATTTGTCGCAAGGAGAGTTCCTTAGATATAAAAAAATGCATTTTATAGGTTTAGTCAGTAGTAATTGGTAAATTTTGTATTTTATATTACTTTAAATTGTTATTTTCGATAAGAAAAATATAATAAGATGTCATTATAAATAATTAGTGCTATTAATTATTTGTGTGACGTAACCGCGATCGGTTGTTGGCTCGATTTCCTCACAAGGAAATGAAATATTTAATATTTTCATTTCCTCGTGCTAACGAGGCCGCGGGAAATTGTCAACACTCTACACGCAATGTCTCTAGGATTCAACGGAAAGTGAGGATTCCAAGTGTCTTAATGGGAACGTAGTGACTTAACACTAGGTTCCTGGTCCAGGTGCAGTGTATGGCATAAAAATAAAAAAGTGATGTTTTTCAATTGGTACTGAGTACTTTATCCAATGAGTTATTAAAATACGTTAATTTTTTTTCAAAAGAAATATGTTTAATGTTCTTTTGTGTTTATTTACAGTGTTTATTTAAAAAATGTTTTGTGTATATAAAAAAGTATTTATAGCTTGCGTAAGTATATAGTAACGATAAAAAAGGAACTTGACGCTTTTTAAGGTCAAGATTTGAAACCGCTCCTTTGAAATACTATAACATTTTATTTAATATAGTAAAAATGCGTAGGAGAGGCCCGTCGTGGCACAGCGGCACAAACGTGTGACTATAACCGACAGGCTGTGGGTTCGATCCCCACTCGAGGAAATTAAATATTTAATATTTTCAATTTTAATATTTACAGTTTCCTTTCCTCGCTCTGGTCATAAGACAAAAAGGGCGGCGTTGAGTTCCGCCACTCAACACGCTATGCCTCAAATTCGGTGGCAAGTTGGGAACGGAAGTGGAACGGAGTGTCTTAACACTAGGTTCCCAAGTTCCCTCTGTCTACCCTCCCACGTGCGGGATACAGCGTGAATGTGTAGGGTATCTTAGAACCACGAGCATAACTCATGCAATTGAAAAAGTAAATAAGGTTAATTTAAGCCTTTAAGACAATTATGACACTTATATATAAAATATGGACTTTTGATAATTTTTATATATCTATAATCACCTGAACCAGTACAATCGAGTATTTATCGATAAATACTATCATTTCTTGAATATTATTAAGACATATAATTATTATCTAATATATTGATATCGGCTTATACGCTTTACTATGTATGTATATATTTGTTTTAGTAAGTACTTAGTACTTTATCACATGAGTCATTAGGAAACGTTTATTTATTTTTTAATATAATAATATTTTTAGAAAGATCATCCAGAGCGCAAATGCTTATTATATATATTAAGAGTATGCTAGTATGATATTTTAAATAATTATATTTTAAATTTTAATGTTTTTTCGAGGCTTTCTTTAAATTTATTTATTAATAATTTGTATACAACAATATTCTTATAATATTATGATATTTTAAAGGCGATATTTAGTTTTTTCTAGGCTTTTTTTAAATTTATTTATTAATAATTTGTATACAACAATATTCTTATAATATTATGATATTTTAAAGGCGATATTTAGTTTTTTCGAGGCTTTTTTTAAATTTATTTATTAATGATTTGTATACAACAGTATTCTAATGATAATCCAACACACACTATTCGATCTGTTATTCCGAAACTTAAAAAAGTAAAACATATTTTTTTTTTAATTTCACGGTTTATCCCGCATATTGTATTCTGCAATAAAAAGGCAGAGGTTCCCATTATAACACTGCGCTTTAGTGGCTCAATTTAACTCTACGTTTTATATCGTTACCAAAATGATTTAATGGAAATATATAATACTTATTTCGTCCCCTCGAGTGGGTATCAAACCTACAACCTGTCAATCACGCTCGTGCCCCTGCGCTACGACAGATTAGCGTCAAAAACTATTAATTCTTACAATATAATTATTATATTTCATAAGCGTTTTTGTAGTAATTATAGAAAAACATAAAGTCGACTCTATAACACCAAATAGAAAAAAAATAAACGAATAGTCAATTAGGATGAACAGTCGGGACCTTTAAATATTACAAGGTGTCCCTATGAAGATTTATTTGCTTAAAAAATAGAAAAAGAAGTGAAAATGCATAAATTATATTAGACTATATATTTATATTAGAATATTGATAATGTGCCCTTGAATTTGATATCTATAATGTATATGAAGATTTTTCTTTTTCACTTAGAACAATGGCGTCGCACAGCGGCCATGTTTAATAAAGAAATACATACATATTACTTATATATATATATATATATATATATATATATATATATATATATATATATATATATATATATATATATATATATATATATATATATATATATATATATATATATATATATATATATAT
>DWMZ01000781.1:0-19587 GCA_018249855.1 Eueides tales michaeli
TGTATTTAATAATATATTTGTATTTAATAATATATTTATATTTAATAATATATTTGTATTTAATAATATATTTGTATTTAATAATATATTTGTATTTAATAATATATTTGTATTTAATAATATATTTGTATATAATAATAAATAACTTCTTACTGGTAATAACGCTGCCGCCATCGCTCTCAGGCGCCGCCCATTGGAGCGTCACAGAACGTGACGTCATCTCGCGCACTATGAAACTTTGCGGGCGTGATGGGGGAGCTAAAAGGAACATATTATAAATATTGAATTAAAAATTAATATTAGTATATGCAATTAACATTTTAATTAAAAAAAGATCGGGACCTCAAAAGGTCTATAATTTATTCATTCTTTCATTCATCAGTCCATTACCATTGTATATTGCCTTGTTAAAATGCTGATCTGATCTTTCTAAAATATAGCCGAGAGTAAGATCCACCGCTATCAATAAGGTAATTAATTGAATTAAAAAAAAAACCGCACTGAAGTCGGTTCATTCGTTATGGAGTCATAGACAAACATACAGATAGTTCAAAGGACCCTCTTTTCATAAATGTTGTTTTTTTTTATTACTATTGTTTCCATAAAAGCTTTTAAAACATATTTGATATATATTTAATTTGACTTGTAATATTGAAATGTTTTTTTATAGTTATTGCTAATTATTATTTATATATAATAATTATATCATAGCCGAGGGTTTAATTCCCGTTAAAAAAAAAAATCTCTTAAATTACAAAATTACCCAAAAAGTCTTTAAGCAACCAAAAAAAAATAGTTTTAAAAAAAATAAACACGCTTTTGGATAAAGATTTATCTTAAAATTTATAAAAGAATTTTATAAGTAACGACTAAAAAACATGTCATCGATCCTTGATAAGTGTGCATAGTATAAAATTAATCCAACGTCTATCAAAATCGCCTTCAAGGGTTCCATTACAAACATAAATAGACACATACATACAAACAAACATACACACATACATAGATACACACAAATAAAATGAAAACAAAGGAATACTCACACAAAGTCTTGCCAAGAACGATCTTTTCGTCAGAAGTGTACGGTAAGCTGGTACCGATCTCGTTCCTTGCGTAAATCCTGAACTGATAACCCACATTGGCCACCAATTTAGTTATTTTAGCCTCTGTTTCTTTGGATACGGCTATTTCTTTCCATTTCTTGCCATCCTGTTTTATTTCTACCGTGTAATCCAATATGGCGGATCCCCCATTTTTCTCTGATGGGTACCAAGCTATTGTGACTGAATTATCGTCTATGCCATAGAATCTTAATGGTCCTAGAGGTGGTGATGGGACATCTGGAATGTTAAAATGTTATTTAAATTTATTTTTGATATTTTGAAATGTATTCAGTTTGGTTGAATGTGCTAATCTCAAGAACTACTGGTCGATTGTTAAATAACTAATAACTTTTTGTATCCTACTTTTTTTAAAAAGCTGGAGTTTATATATAAAAAGCTAGAAATAGAATAAAAAAATTTTTTGATTATATTTAACGTTCTTTTTTTTTATTTTTACATTTTCTAATAAAATAATAGACACTACTATTTTTGGAAATAACTAAAAACTAAGGCTGATAAAAAAATGAAATATCTAGGCTATATATAGATAATATCAAAATTCTACTAGAAAATATTTGGCAATACAGTGTTTAAGGAACTGAATGTATTAACACTACACACCTAAACTAACCCGCTTAACACGGGATGGAGCGTGAAGCTGAAAAAAAAAACACTCACCTAAAGCATTCTTTATCACAATGGGCTCACTTTCCAACGCTTCAGAAATACCCACCGGATTTTGGGCCATAATTCTGAACATATATTCACAATTCTCATTCAACTTCTGTATGCAGTACGATTCAATGTCTCTATTCACCTCACCCACTTTCACCCATTCATCGACTTCCGGTAGATGTTTCTCTATGGCGTACTTTATGAGATCTAAGCCACCATCGTCTAATGGCGGCTTCCATTCGATTGTTATTGATTCACGGCTTATTTCCTTTAATACTACTGGGCCTTCCGGTTTGCTTGGTTTGTCTGGAAATTTGTTTTTTTTTTAAGTTATTATTGGAATATTGCGTTCCTTTTTTAATTTTTTTGCCATAGAGTAATGATCTGTATCTTTTTTTTATTATGTACAATTCTTTTGTTTATTAATATCGTCGTTGATTATAATATATAAAATTACACTTAAGATTGTAATTACATATATATTTACATCATATGTAAAGATATAAAGTTGTGGCTCGTTGTGGCGCAACAGTACAAGCGTGCGAACGTAAACATGAGAGGTCGTGGGTTCGATCCCCATTCAAGGAAATAAATTATTTAATATTTTAATTTCTTTGCTTAAATTATGTTCCACCACTCAACACCTCAAGAATTCTACACAAAGGAAAACGATTGTGTCCTAATATTAAAAAATATTTTAACACTAGTGGTTAAAAACTACTTCCCAATATGATTCCCTACCCCCGCTATATACAGGATACAGTGTGATGCTAAAAAAAAAAAATAAACATACCATAAACCCGCAGTAACGTGTCAAGTGAACAGGAACCAGCTGTATTCACTGCCTCTACAGTATATTTGCCAGAATGAGATCTCTCTACATTCCTTATTCTTATCACACTAATAGTTTCTTCAGTCTCTATCGAAATATCTTCTTGCCTCTCATCTATCTTTACACCGTCTTTGTACCAATTGACTTCCGGTGCGGGAACCCCGATAATATTAGCGGTAACTGAATATTCTTCTCCAACGGTATGCTTCTGATCGAATTCTTCTTCAGAAATCGTTATCGTTGGTTTCTCCCTTATTTCTATTGTACAAGAAGTTTCCGTTTCACCAAAATCGTTTGTCGCAACGCATTTATATTTGCCTTCTGAGTTCTTAGTTACTGTTACTATTAAGGAAGCTACTCTATTTATATATGTAGCTTTGGCCGTTTTCAAGAGTTTGCCGTTTTTGAACCACATCACTTTAGGCTCAGGCGTGCCTCCAAATATGCATGTTAGTTCGACGTCCTCATTGGATGGTCCTACCAAGTCCTCCAAAGGTTTTTCTACTGTAGGAGGTTGATTTTCGGCGATCTTCATTATTTTAATGTAATCGGTAATCTCGGAAGACTCGCTAACGCCTATTTCGTTTACAGCAAACACTCTGAATCGGTATGATGATTTTGTTTTCAGATTTTCTACGCAATATTGCGTTCTCTTTATGTCTTCTATTGAGATCCATCTGCAGAGCATAATTGTTTTTAGGTTATTTCCAAACTATGTTTCAAAGATTTTAAAGATTTTTATGAAAAAATTATGAGAAAATAGAATTTGATACACTTAAACATACATATTTTCTATATAAAAACAATAATTGTTCTTTGTTTATTTTCAATAGCTAAACTAATAAATAGCTAAACACAAAATGGAGAAGTCTTAGAAGATCATCATAATGGGCGATTATCAGGATAAAATCAAGCAAACATATATCTTCCAAAGGTTGTCTATAAAATATTCTTTTAATATGCTCAAATTTCGCAGAAATTGGGGAGCGGAACGGAGTGCCTTAAGTAGTTCACCAAGTAGGTTTCCAAATTCCTTCTGCCTCCTCTGCCAAAAAAAACATGCCTGCAAAAAATATAGAAAAGAATATTCCATCCTACAAATAAACTTACTCAGTAGTGTTTTCTTCTTGATATTCTATTATATAGCTTTGGATTTCCGAAAAGCCTTTTTCTTTTGGTTCAGTCCAGAATAAGTTGGCTGACGTGTCGTCGACAAACGGAATGTTAGGTTTACCAGGAGGCGATGGAATATCTGGAAAAATAAACATTTTATAGTAAAATTGAGTAAAAAAAAAAACTAAATTTGAACATTTTGAATATATACGAGTACGTACATATATATATATATATATATATATATATATATATATATATATATATATATATATATATATATATATATATATATATATATTTTTATGTCTCTTGAGATTGTAAATTGAAACCAGTCGATTATTATTTTTATTGTTCTGGTAACAGAACGTTAAAGTGCGGTGTTATATGACGTTACCCAAGACACAATAACTAGAAAAACAGGGAACAGAGTTTAACACTGGATTCTCGCTGTCCACTCCGATACATGCGTGATACAGGTTGAAGTCAAAAAAATTATGTTCTCTTGTAAATATTCTCTATAAATTGTAAATTTTTATTGATACCTATTTTTATCTTAAGAGATGATTATTGTCATAAAATTTTAATATAAACAAAATTGTCTGAATTAGAATTCCAGTAAAATAAATCATATAATACGACCATTAAGTATTACTTTATTTAAAAAAAAAATGTTAACAGTAATATAACATATTAAACACGAATAAAATCGAAACCTACTAACTTTCATAATGAAATCTCAAATTGTCTAAAAATAACTCACCCAAAATAACAACTTCAATATCAATTTCAGTGTACCCACAATTATTTTCCAGCCTCAATTTGTAAACACCGGCGTCTGTGTTATCTGTTTTCTTTATGGTAAGACTGGCGGACATAGAGTCTATGGTCGGTTTCGTATGTTTAGTTTTCTTGATGATCTTTGCATTCACGACCCATTCGTCGTTAGGTGGAGGGTTGGCCTCGTATTGTACGTAGATGGTGACGTCACTACCCTTCTTAACTCTATATACCTTTTCATAATCAACAATTTTCGGTGGAAATTCTATCACTGAAATAGATTTTTTTGGGAATTAGGTAAATATTTGCTTTTGTTTTGTTAAAAGACTGCTGTTTGAGGACTCCAAGATTCGATTCCAAGTTGAGGGAATGAGTTATTTTATTTTAGTCTCGAAAATTGGGCGGATGGTGTTTAAATAGCGGGTTCCATCTTCTTATTCGTACAGTAATGTCCTATTTTGTATTAAATAACTGAATAATTTCTAATAGAAGTTATTAAAAAAATATATCGAAATTAAAAAATATATTTTTGACTTATTAAAAGAACATTTTGATATTCAGTTGAATTGGTTTCAGCTCTAACGTAAATAAAAGTGTATTTTTATTAATGAATTAAATATTATTCGAGTTAAACTTAAAAAAATGGTTCCATTATTAATTCTTATAGTTGCAACACTATGTTTTTACATATTTAAAATAAAGAAAACTCACCTTCCACTTTTAATCTAGTCGTGCACCTTGTGTCCAATAATTGACAGGAATATTCACATTGATCGTCTTCAGTACATTTCCTTATAACAAGTGTTCGTTTCTTCCCATCAGAAATAAGCGTGAACTTCTCCGAATCCTCCAAAACCGTTTTTCGTCGGAACCAAGTCACCTCTAGGTCTTCGTCTGGTATTTCAACTGTGAGATAAGCGTCGGTGTTCGTCGGAACCACTAATACTTCTGGTAATCGTAAAACGAAATCGACAGACGGTTCTTCGACGATCAGTTTGGCTGTACATTTGTCGTTGCCAACTTCACACGCGTAAACGCCTTCATCGCTTCTTTCACAGTCGTAAATCTTAAGTTTTTGTTTCTTCCCGTCTATTGTTAACTGCATGTGGTTAGAAAGTTGTATTTCGGAACCATCTTTGAGCCATCTCACTAAAGCATCACCTTTAGTGAGTTCAATTTCGAACGTTGCCTTATTTCCTCTGTTAACCTTTTGGTCTTTTAGTCTTGTAATTATTTCTGGTGGCAGTTCTACTACAGTGACTTCGGCGGTGCAAGAATCGTCGCGTAATTTGCAAGTGTATTCGCCTTCATCGTGAACTGATGTGTTGCGAATGAACAACTTTCTTACATTTCCGCGTTTCTCCAATTCGTATTTATTCTTCTTTGGTTTGATTGTTTCCCCATCACGTTCCCATACAACGTCAGCTGTTTCTGAGTTAATTTCGACTTCTAGAATGGCAATGTCGCGTTCCTTAACTTCGAAATCTTGTAATTTCCTAATGAATTCTGGAATTGTCTCGTTAACGATCAATTCTGTGCTAGTCTCTTGGTCTTTAACAACACATTTGATAGTTCCCTTATCTGTAATCTTAGATTTCTTTATTCTTAATTTATGAATGCGGCCTTCTTGAATAATTTCTCTATGATCCATTCCGCTTAGCTCCTTTTCATTGTGGTACCACTTAGTGGACACCGTGTGGGACGTTTCACATTCAAGTATCACTGTCTTGCCTTCTTCGGTTACGTAACGCTTTTTAAGATTTCTAACGAACGTTACTTTGTCCACATCGATTGTAACTCTAGCCCCGTGAGACGCTTTACCAGCAGAATTCGCAGCAACACATTTATAATCACCAGAATCTATTTCAGAATCAACATTCGTGATTACAAGTTCGATGTTTTCGCCATCGAAATTCTGCGTGACCGTTTCGTTTGGTGTCAGAATTTGGTTGTTTCTGTACCAAGTTATTATGGGCACTGGATTGCCTGTGACTTTGGCGTTGAGTGTGATTGTGCCTTGTTCTTTGACTGTTAGTTCTTGGAAACGATTAATGAATAGCGGCGGTTCGGCGTTCTCTTCTGTCGGTTCTGGAAAGAATATGAATTAAATTAATTTTCTCTTTCACGCTGTATCCCGTACATGGCAGGGTAGGCAGAGGGAAGTAGTGGCTAGTGTTAAGACACTCCATCCCGTTTGATATTTCCATCGAATTTGAATGGCGTAACTCAACGCCGCCTTATTACCAGTGCGAAAAAATGAAAATATTAAATAATTAAATTGAAAATATTGAATAATTCATTTCCTCGTGTGGGGGTCGAACCCACAATCTGCTGCGTTAAAGTCTACTATTATAGTCTACTACTAGGTTACAATTATATTATTAATAATAATTATGAAAGAAAAGAAAATAGAATAGTCTGAAAGTTAGTAGTTACCTTCAATTGTGATCACAGCGCTGGTCTCAGCAGTACCTTCAGAATTAGTCGCCTTCAGCGTATAAACGCCATCATCCTTGCCTTTCTTTGGCTTGATAATGGTTATTGAATGGATATTTCCATCAGACTTTTGCGATGGCGCCTTCACTGGCTTATTATTTTTATACCAGACCACTTTAGGCTCAGGCGTTCCTACAACTTGAGTGGTGAGCACGAAACTCTCGCCTTCCCTAATAATCATACTCTTCAATGGTTCAATTACTTGTGGTTTTTCGTTATCACCAGTTCTGATCTTCAATACAATTGGCAAGCTCGCTTCTCCCTCCCTATTCACCGCTAAAACAGTGTATGTACCTTCCTGGAACTTCTTCACGTCAGATATTTTGAGAACACTGCAATACATATGCATATCAGATTCGGTGGCTATTGAAATATTTTCACTGGGCATAATCTCTTCTCCTTTGAAAAACCATGCTATATCTGGTTCTGGGATTGCAACAAGCCGGCACTCTAATAATATTTGAGTGCCTTCGTCCACGTATTGTGCTTTTGGACGTTTAGAGAATGTTGGTGGTATACCCTCAAGGATATCGGCTAACGAAGATTCCCTAGAAAGACTTTTTCTTGATAAAACTGTCATTTCAGATCCATGATCAGATAATGGGGCGTCCACAATCAATTCAGTTGTGCTGGAGGCGAATCCTGCAGCGTTTTTCGCTACACAAGTGAATGTTCCGGCATCTTCTGGGAACACTTCACGAATAACCAATGTTGCTACATTGTCATCGTCATAGTACATTTGGAAGTCTTGGGAGGGTTTAATAATGGCAGTTTGTCTAAACCATGTTATTTGTGGTCTAGGATAGCCCTCTACTTGGCATTCGAATTGGACAGTGGAACCATCGGGCGTGTGTTTTGGACGTAATTTCTCTACGAATATTGGGGCTACTGCTTGTTCCTCAGACGCTGGTTCTAAGAGAAAGGAAATTATTTACATAAGTTTAATATTATGTATATATTTTAATAAAATAATGTTTAAATCATAATTTAAGCCTAAAGGTAAGCTAAAACAAGTAAACTTTTTCTTTTTATTAATTAGCTATGCAAAAAATAAAAATATATATAAAACGTTGTATATAACAAAAGTATATAGAAAACGTTCCAAAATTGTTAAAAAACATAATAAAATTATAAAACTGTATGTATATTTGTGTAAATTATTTTCCCTTCTGTCACCTGTCCTCCGTCATTCGTCTCCCGTCATCTCACCACAAGAAGTAATTCGAAGTCTAAATCCATATCAAAAATGGAAATTAAATAATATTATAATGATAGAGACAAATCTTACTTTCAAATACAGGCAGCTTATCAATTTTCTCATTTAGCTTCTTCTGTAGGTACAACGTATAGTTTGCTTCGTCCATGAGATATTGTGCTGGCACCCAACCCTTTTCTTCGGTGAGATGTTTGCGGACAAACCACCAGTCCTGATTTGTGGTTTCTATAAGAAAACGAATTTTATTAAATAAACTAATATATAAGTCAAACTATACAGATTTTTTTTTATAAATTGTGGTAGCCTATGTATTATTCTGATGTATAAGCTATATTCCTGTTAAGTTTTTCCGAAATAGTCAAAAAGTTTAGGACAGTATTTTAAACATATTTTTTTTCTTATTAAATAAACGCTTGGAACTTCGAAAAAACGTAAATGTTGGAAATTCTTGATTAGTGAAACTGTATTATAATTATACGTACGTCTGTGTTAATTATTTATTTTACTAATTTCATTTCAATATTATAAATACGAGCGACTGTAAACGTGACAGGTTATGGGTTCGTTTCCCATTCTGGAAAATTTCAATATTAAATATTTTCATTTCTTCGCTCTGGCAATAATGCATAAAGCGGCAATGCGTTTAAACACTTAACATCTATTATCACGCAATTTCCACGATGTTTGGGGAACTTAGTCTAAACATTAGGTTCCTGTACCGTCTCTGCTAGGTGCGGGATGTAGTGGGAAGCTAAAAAAAATTTAAATTACTTACCTAGAATATACAGACGTTCGCCCTCAACCAGATTGATAGCCTCACCAGTTTCAGCTACGTACGAATAAACAGCAAATACTGTGTCTCCGCACCGGACGTTCATCGGAGTTTCTGTAATGTCACACGGAAAATAAAATATTTAATTTACTTAACAGCGTCTTAAAATACTAAATTTAAAAACGTATAAAAATTTGAACGAAGCAGGATTTGAACCTGCGCCTCTTGGAATCCGTCCAAGCGCTCTGACCACTAAGCCATTCGTTCTCACCGAGCTCCGTCGAAATTTTTATGCGCTTGTTACAACTTATTTATGTTGCATCTTCTGTAGGGAGATTTTTACAAATTCAAATCCTGCTTCGTTCAAATTTTTATATGTTTTTAAATTTAGTATTTTTCTTTCGTAAGTGTGGAATAACATTTTAAAAATAGTAAAAATAGCGTCTTAAAATGTTTAAAAATATTTATAATTTTCATTTTGTCAATCTAGTAACAAGGCATCGTGTGTTGAGTTCCGCCACTCAACACACAATGCCGCCAGAATTCAGCAGAAAGGGGAACAGGAGTGTCGTAATGGGAACAGAGTGTCATAACTCTAGGTTACCTTTGCCTATCCTGCTGTTTTATATGATTATATAATTTATTTCCTTATTTCCTCCACCAGCTGATCTAACGCACCCCTACTATAGCGGAACATATACTTTCATCCAATCGGTTCAGTAATATAGAATGAGTACGAAGACAAATAGAAGAGAAGAAATATACACAATATTATGTATAAGATAAAACAAAATATTTTAATCACATTCTAAATATATAATCGTAAAAATGTTTTCATTTCGGGTCACTGGTTTCCTACATTCTAAGCAAATGCATAGTTTTATGACGGTAATATATGTATGTAATTATTGCTATACTATTATTATATTATGAAGTCCGTTGTGGCGCGGCGGCATGTGCACTCGATTTTTACGCTACAGCTGGTGGGTTCGATCCCCACTGGAAGAAATGACATATTTAATATTTTCATTTCTTTGCTGTGATAAGAAGTCAAAGCGCGACATTGAGTTTTGCAATAAGCCTTGGCTTCGAAATGAATGTATTTTAATAAAATATAAATGTAATAAATATGTATACAAATTTACCTGGAAATTCTTGTTCTTTCGATATACTCATAGTAGCTTCCGCTTCTGAAAATAAAGTAAATGTTTTTAATATAAGTACAAAATTTTATTATAAAATTCAAGACAGTCGAAATACATATACATTTGCGGATATAAGAAAAATGTAAAACGTCTACATTAATACTTTATTAAGCATGAAATTCATAAGCAGGAGAAGAGCGAGAAGCGAGACAAGAAGCGATTTTCTAAACAAGTATTTTTTTCCTAAGTGTGTATTGAACACTTTAAAATTGCAAAACATCATATCTAAGTATTATTTATTAATTTTCTGAAATTATATAATTATACTTAAATGCAATAGAATATTAATATTACAAAGCTGATGAGTTTATGTCAGACGCGCTATAGTTATAAAGCACTTCACGGTTTGAATTGAAAAAAAAAATGTGTACAAGTTAATCCACACTTAGGAATCACCATTATAAATAGTAAAAATATATAGCAAATAGCATTCTCTCGTGCCAAAAGATAATTCTAAAGACTTAGTTTTGTGTAGCGGTAGCGGAAATTTGTAAAAATCTCCGTATGCCAGGAGCACGAGTCTAAATCGCGCTTCGTTCAAATGTTAACAAGTTTTCTAAATAAGTATATTATATTTTTTGTTTACCTTGTACAACTGATGGCTTTTTGGGTTTTCTTTTAGCTGATATAGTTAGTTCGTCTTCTTCGAACGTTTGGCTCATTATTCTTTTGGGTTTGAATTCTACACTTAGCTCTTCCACTTCACTAACTTCATAAGTTGGTTTCTTAGGTTTTCGTTTAAGTACCATTTCAACATTTTCTTCAGATTCGGCCTCACTAATAATTACTTCTTCAGCCTGGCTGTCATCCTCAATCTCCTTTTCGATACGAATCGAGGTTTCATCTGCTTCTTCAGATACAATATTTTTTTTCTTATGAGCTAATTTTATGTTGCTTGATAAAGAAAGTTCTTCCTGTTTGTATTCTTCGTTATGGTGTTTGATGTCAAAAGATATATCTTGGTTGTCTATAACAAATTCGGTTTTTTTACCTAACTCAAATGTCACATCTTCTATAATTTCGGTTTTCTCATCAGATTTAGGTTTAGCTATGGTAACATTTGATGTTAAGTCCTCGATGGTTTCATTTACTTTTTTCTTGGTTGTTTTAAGTGGCATTATAATATTTGTACTGTCTTCTTTGATTTCATCATTTTCTATAATTTCTACAATAGCTTCACCTTCTTTCTCTTCATAGAACTTAATAGAAGCTTCATCCGCTTCTTCACTAAACGTAGGTTGCTTTTGTGGCTTTAATTTTACTTTACTTGACATTGAAATTTCTTCTTCGAGATATGAATCTAATTGTATATTAAATTCTTGTTCTACATCTTCTTTAGTTTTTACGCTTTTAGGTCTAAATATGACTTCTTCGGGTTCTGTTATTTCTGGTAGAGTTACGGAAGATTTTCGGATAGGCTTCAATTTCTTTTTTATAGTAACTTCATCAACAATTTCTTCAACCTTTTTAATACTTGGTCGTCGGGGTTTTATAGTGTAACTTTCAGGCTCGTCTTCTTTACCATCTTCAATTACTTGCTGCTCTTTCTTAAGTTCTTTATCAGACGATTCCTCTTTAACTTGTAATGGTTCTTCATTTTCACTTATTGGTTCTACAAAGTCTTTTTCCGGAAGTTTAACAACAGATTCTATTATATCCTCACGGGTAAATATTGGTTTTTCTAATTCTACCTTCTGTAAATCTGGCAAAATTGGTTGTTTTAAAACTTTTTTCTTAATTTTTATTGCTTCTTTTATATTGCGGGATAGAAGTCCATTTTGTCGAATGCATACCAAAACGGAAATATTAGGTTTTATAATTTCTGGGGGCCAATCTGTCACATATTTAATACGACTCTTGAGTTGTACTTTAGGGAGTTTTGAAACCGATTCTTCAGGTTTAGATTTTATTTCAGCCTTTTTCAATTTGAGTTTTTTAAATAAGGGTTCAGTACTTTCTATAAATTGAGGCTTGTTTTCTTCAATTGTTTTTTTTTCTATTGTCATTGGTCTTAGATCTGGCTTTTTCTTAATCTTACCAGAATCACTAACATTTTCTAGAGGCTCAGTTGTTTCTATTGATACTGAGTCTGGTTGTTTTTCTGTATGGATGTCTTCAGGCAATTTTTCGTTTGGTTCTTCAGGAACATCTTCTGGTAAATTCTTTGTTTCTTTAGCGTAATTTAAGTCATCTGGCTTTTCTAATTGACTTTTTTCTAATTCTGGTAGCTTTGGTGTTTTTATAGGTTTCTTTTTAATTTTAGCTGCCTCTTTGATGTTTCTGGATAACTCTCCGTTTTGCTTTATGCTACCTAAATATGTGACGATTGGTTTTACTTCTTCTGGTGGCCAATCGTTCACAATTTTAATGCGACTCTTGAGTTGTATTTTAGGTAAGGCAGTAACAACAGATTCTTGTTTGGGTTTCACTACTGGTTTTTTAAGTTTAAGTTTAGAAAACTGAGGTTGAGCTGTATCTTCTGCATGTTGTGCTTCACTTATTTTAACTGAAACATGTTCTATTTTCTGTGGTTTTAAAGGTAGTTTTGTTTTCTCTTTTCGTTTTTCATCTTGATTTGTTTCTGTATGTTTCGGTAACTGTTGCAATATTTCTTCAGGTTTTTCAAACCTTTTTCTCAAATCTGAAAAAAAAATAAGTTAAGAAAAAATAATCTAAACATTAAAGTATAGTTTTCGTTCATGACACTAATGATGAAGTTTATAAGGATATCATATGTGTAAATAAAAACCGTACTAAATAGTATACAGTGTAATATAAAAATAAACGTAATACCTGCAAGAAAAAAGTATAAAATGTATATTTAAACTGCAATTACAAATTGTACATATAATAAATACTCTTGACGGGCAAACATATAATAATTTTACAACAACAGGTTCTTACACAAATAAAAAACACAAGGATATAAAAAAAATGTATTATCAAAAATGCATTTATAACAATAACTATAATTTGAAACGTGAAATGACGCTTGGAGTTCCAAGTTAATAAACAGATGATTCAAAACCAATAGGAATAGTTTAAATGTAAAGTGTATGTATGTAAGCGTAGAAATATACAGCATATAAATACATGTTAAAGAGCAACATTACATTCTTTACCTTTTAAGACATTCTTATGAAATGACTTATCAAATAAAAATAATTCTAAACCGAAGTTTTAAATTTTAAAATGCTTTAAATATTTTGATTAAGCTTCATCCTCAATATTTAAAACTGTAACTCTTTCTAACAGTAACTCTCAGTTTAGAAAAGCAACTGTTATTAACAGATGTTTTTTCGTCTTCTTGTTTAGTGGTAATTTGTGTAGTTTTAACTTAAGGACCTACCTTCTTTTTAATAATACGCTTTGTAATTTTCTCGTGTTTTAGCTTACCATCTGGAGTCACCATTTCCTCAACGACGGTCTCCTCAGGGAGCTCGATGATCTCCACTGGTTGTGTTTCTTCTCGAGGCGTATCTTCGTCCACGATAAAGACTGAAGTAATGGGCTCTTCACCTTCTTTTCTAACAAAAGTTATCTCGGTCACTTCTTGCTTGGGTCCTTGCATTTTACAATTGACTTGCTTTGTAGTTTTCACTTTCTTAATTTCACAATTTTCCGTAGGTTCTTCGGTCAGTTTCACTTCTTCTGGCGTTTCGTCGACTAATTGTACCCTATCTGGTTTGTGTAATTCGTCAAATACTGTGATAGTGTCATCTGTGAATTCGTGTGTAGTGTGTACAGAAACTACAGGTGTTTTGTCATCTTCTTGTTCAGTGGTAATTTGTGTAGTTTCAACTTTAGGACCTACCTTCTTTTTAACAATACGCTTTGTAATTTTCTTGTGTTTTGGCTTACCATCTGGAGTCTCTATTTCCTCAATGACGGTCTGCTCAGGGAGCTCGACAATCTCCACGGGCTGTGTTTCGTCTCTAGGCATATCTTCGTCCACGATAACGATTGAAGTAATGGGCTCTTCACTTTCTTTTTCAACAGTGGTTATTTCGGTCACTTCCTGCTTGGGACTTTGCTTTTTACGAATGACTTGCTTCGTAGTTTTTAATTTCTTATTTTCACCGGATTCCGTACGTACTTCAGTCACTTTTATTTCTTCAGGAGCTTCTTCGACGATTAGTGCCCTATCTGGTTTGTGTAATTCGTCGAGAGTTGTTATAGTATCATCTGTGAATTGGTGTGTAGTGTAGACTGTCCCAACAGGTGCTTTGTCGTCATCTTGTTCAGTGGTAATTTGTGTAGTTTCAACTTTAGGACCTACCTTGTTTTTAATAATACGCTTTGTAATTTTCTTGTGCTTTGACTTACCATCTGGAGTCTCCATTTCCTCAACGACTGACTCCTCAGGGAGTTCGATGATCTCTACTGGCTGTGTTTCTTCTCGAGGCGTATATTCGTCCAAGATAGAGACTGTAGTAATGGGCTCTTCACCTTCTTTTTCAACAGTAGTCATCTCGGTAACTTCTTGCTTGGGACCTTGCTTTTTACGAATGACTCTCTTAGTAGTTTTCACTTTCTTAATTTCACCGGATTCCGTACGTACTTCAGTCACTTTTATATCTTCAGGAGCTTCTTCGACGACTTGTGCCCTATCTGGTTTGTGTAATTTGTCAAATTCTGTGATAGTGTCATCTGTGAATTCGTGTGTAGTGTGTACAGAAAAAACAGGTGTTTTGTCGTCTTCTTGTTCAGTGGTAATTTGTGTAGTTTCAACTTTAGGACCTACCTTCTTTTTAATAATACGCTTTGGAATTTTCATGCGTTTTGGCTTACCATCTGGAGTCTCTATTTCCTCAATTACGGTCTCCTCAGGGAGCTCGATGATCTCCACGGGCTGTGTTTCGTCTCTAGGCATATCTTCGTCCACGATAAAGACTGAAGTAATGGGCTTTTCACCTTCTTTTTCAACAGTGGTTATTTCGGTCATTTCCTGCTTGGGACCTTGCTTTTTACAAATGATTCGCTTTGTAGTTTTAACTTTCTTAATTTCACCATTTTCCGTAGGTTCATCGGTCACTTTCACTTCTTCTGGCGTTTCTTCGACTATTTGTACCCTATCTGGTTTGTGTAATTCGTCAAATACTGTGCTAGTGTCATCTGTGAATTCGTGTGTAGTGTGTACAGAAACAACAGGTGTTTTGTCGTCTTCTTGTTCAGTGGTAATTTGTGTAGTTTCAACTTTAGGACCTACCTTCTTTTTAATAATACTCTTTGTGATTTTCTTGTGTTTTGGCTTACCATCTGGAGTGTCTAATTCCTCAACGACGGTCTCCTCAGGGAGCTCGATGATCTCCACGGGCTGTGTTTCGTCTCTAGGCATATCTTCGTCCACGATAAAGACTGAGGTAATGGGCTCTTCACCGTCTTTTTCAACAGTGGTTATTTCGGTCACTTCCTGCTTGGGACCTTGCTTTTTACGAATGACTCGCTTTGTAGTTTTTACTTTCTTATTTTTACCGGATTCCGTACGTACTTCAGTCACTTTTATTTCTTCAGGAGCTTCTTCGACGATAAGTGCCCTATCTGGTTTGTGTAATTCGTCGAGAGGTGTTATAGTATCATCTATAAATTCGTGTGTAGTGTGTACTGTAAAAACAGGTGCTTTGTCGTCTTCTTGTTCAGTGGTAATTTGTGTAGTTTCAACATTAGGACCTACCTTCTTTTTAATAATACGCTTTGTGATTTTCTTGTGTTTTGGCTTACCATCTGGAGTCTTCATTTC
Source organism: Eueides tales michaeli (assembly GCA_018249855.1). NCBI lineage: Eukaryota > Metazoa > Arthropoda > Insecta > Lepidoptera > Nymphalidae > Eueides > Eueides tales. Next base: position 15,933 of record DWMZ01000781.1, read on the forward strand.
CTCAACGACGGTCTCCTCAGGGAGCTCGATGATCTCCACGGGCTGTGTTTCTTCTCGAGGCGTATCTTCGTCCACGATAAAGACTGAAGTAATAGGCTCTTCACCTTCTTTTTCAACAGTGGTTATTTCAGTCACGTCCTGCTTGGGAACTTGCTTTTTACGAATGACTCGCTTTGTAGTTTTAACTTTCTTAATTTCACCATATTCCATAGGTTCTTCGGTCAGTTTCACTTCTTCTGGCGTTTCTTCGACTATTTGTACCCTATCTGGTTTGTGTAATTCGTCAAATACTGTGATAGTGTCATCTGTAAATTCGTGTGTAATGTGTACAGAAACAACAGGTGTTTTGTCGTCTTCTTGTTCAGTGGTAATTTGTGTAGTTTCAACTTTAGGACCTACCTTCTTTTTAATAATACGCTTTGTGATTTTCTTGTGTTTTGGCTTACCATCTGGAGTGTCCAATTCCTCAACGACGGTCTCCTCAGGGAACTCGATGATCTCCACGGGCTGTGTTTCGTCTCTAGGCATATTTTCGTCCACGATAAAGACTGAAGTAATGGGCTCTTCACCGTCTTTTTCAACAGTGGTTATTTCGGTCACTTCCTGCTTGGGACCTTGCTTTTTACGAATGACTCGCTTTGGAGTTTTTACTTTCTTATTTTCACCGGATTCCGTACGTACTTCAGTCACTTTTATTTCTTCAGGAGCGTCTTCGACGATTTGTGCCCTATCTGGTTTGTGTAATTCGTCGAGAGGTGTTATAGTATCATCTGTGAATTCGTGTGTAGTGTGTACTGTAAAAACAGGTGCTTTGTCGTCTTCTTGTTCAGTGGTAATTTGTGTAGTTTCAACTTTAGGACCTACCTTCTTTTTAATAATACGCTTTGTAATTTTCTTGTGTTTTGGCTTACCATCTGGAGTCTCTACTTCCTCAATTACGGTCTCCTCAGGGAGCTTGATGATTTCCACGGGCTGTGTTTCGTCTCTAGGCATATCTTCGTCCACGATAACGACTGAAGTAAAAGGCTCTTCACCTTCTTTTTCAACAGTGGTTATTTCGGTAATTTCCTGCTTGGGACCTTGCTTTTTACGAATGATTCGCTTTGTAGTTTTAACTTTCTTAATTTCACCATTTTCCGTAGGTTCTTCGGTCACTTTCACATCTTCTGGCGTTTCTTCGACTATTTGTACCCTATCTGGTTTGTGTAATTCTTCAAATACTGTGATAGTGTCATCAGTGAATTCGTGTGTAGTGTGTACAGAAACAACAGGTGTTTGATCGTCTTCTTGTTCAGTGGTAATTTGTGTAGTTTCAACTTTAGGACCTACCTTCTTTTTAATAATACGCTTTGTGATTTTCTTGTGTTTTGGCTTACCATCTGGCGTGTCCAATTCCTCAACGACGGTCTCCTCAGGGAGCTCGATGATCTCCACGGGCTGTGTTTCTTTTCTAGACATATCTTCGTCCACGATAAAGACTGAAGTAATGGGCTCTTCACCGTCTTTTTCAACAGTGGTTATTTCGGTCACTTCCTGCTTGGGACCTTGCTTTTTACGAATGACTCGCTTTGTAGTTTTTACTTTTTTATTTTCACCGGATTCCGTACGTACTTCAGTCACTTTTATTTCTTCAGGAGCTTCTTCGACGATTAGTGCCCTATCTGGTTTGTGTAATTCGTCGAGAGGTGTTATAGTATCATCTGTGAATTCGTGTGTAGTGTGTACTGTAAAAACAGGTGCTTTGTCGTCTTCTTGTTCAGTGGTAATTTGTGTAGTTTCAACTTTAGGACCTACCTTCTTTTTAATAATACGCTTTGTAATTTTCTTGAGTTTTGGCTTACCATCTGGAGTCTCTACTTCCTCAATTACGGTTTCCTCAGGGAGCTCGATGATTTCCACGGGCTGTGTTTCGTCTCTAGGCATATCTTCGTCCACGATAACGACTGAAGTAATGGGCTCTTCACAGTCTTTTTCAACAGTGGTTATTTCGGTCATTTCCTGCTTGGGACCTTGCTTTTTACGAATGATTCGCTTTGTAATTTTAACTTTCTTAATTTCACCATTTTCCGTAGGTTCTTCGGTCACTTTCACTTCTTCTGGCGTTTCTTCGACTATTTGTACCCTATCTGGTTTGTGTAATTCGTCAAATACTGTGATAGTGTCATCTGTGAATTCGTGTGTAGTGTGTACAGAAAAAACAGGTGTTTTGTTGTCTTCTTGTTCAGTGGTAATTTGTGTAGTTTCAACTTTAGGACCTACCTTCTTTTTAATGATACGCTTTGTGATTTTCTTGTGTTTTGGCTTACCATCTGGAGTGTCCAATTCCTCAACGACGGTCTCCTCAGGGAGCTCGATGATCTCCACGGGCTGTGTTTCGTCTCTAGGCATATTTTCGTCCACGATAAAGACTGAAGTAATGGGCTCTTCACCGTCTTTTTCAACAGTGGTTATTTCGGTCACTTCCTGCTTGGGACCTTGCTTTTTACGAATGACTCGCTTTGGAGTTTTTACTTTCTTATTTTCACCGGATTCCGTACGTACTTCAGTCACTTTTATTTCTTCAGGAGCTTCTTCGACGATTTGTGCCCTATCTGGTTTGTGTAATTCGTCGAGAGGTGTTATAGTATCATCTGTAAATTCGTGTGTAGTGTGTACTGTGACAACAGGTGTTTTGTCGTCTTCTTGTTCTGTGGTAATTTGTGTAGTTTCAACTTTAGGACCAACCTTCTTTTTAATAATACGCTTTATAATTTTCTTGTGTTTTGGCTTACCATCTGGAGTCTCCATTTCCTCAACGACGGTCTCCTCAGGGAGCTCGATGATCTCCACGGGCTGTGTTCCTTCTCGAGGCGAATCTTCGTCCACGATGAAGACTGAAGTAATAGGCTCTTCACCTTCTTTTTCAACAGTGGTTATTTCAGTCACTTCCTGCTTGGGACCTTGCTTTTTACGAATGATTCGCTTTGTAGTTTTAACTTCCTTAATTTCACCACTTTTCGTAGGTTCTTCGGTTGGTTTCACTTCTTCTGGCGTTTCTTCGACTATTTGTACCCTATCTGGATTGTGTAATTCGTCAAATACTGTGATAGTGTCATCTGTGAATTCGTGTGTTGTGTGTACAGAAACAACAGGTGTTTTGTCGTCTTCTTGTTCAGTAGTAATTTGTGTAGTTTCAACTTTAGGACCTACCTTCTTTTTAATAATACGCTTTGTAATTTTCTTGTGTTTTGGCTTACCATCTGGAGTCTCCATTTCCTCAACGACGGTCTCCTCAGGGAGCTCGATGATTTCCACGGGTTGTGTTTCTTCTCGAGGCGTATCTTCGTCCAAGATAGAGACTGAAGTAATAGGCTCTTCACCTTCTTTTTCAACAGTAGTTATTTCAGTCACTTCTTGCTTGGGACCTTGCTTTTTACGAATGACTCGCTTTGTAGTTTTCACTTTCTTAGTTTCACCAGATCCCGTACGTACTTCAGACACTTTTATTTCTTCAGGAGCTTCTTCGACGACTTGTGCCCTATCTGGTTCGTGTAATTCGTCGAGAGGTGTTATAGTGTCATCTGTCAATTCTTGTGTAGTGTGTACTGAAACAACAGGTGTTTTGTCGTCTTCTTGTTCAGTAGTAATTTGTGTAGTTTCAACCTTAGGACCTACC
>DWMZ01000782.1:0-19566 GCA_018249855.1 Eueides tales michaeli
CTTATCGTTTGTCGTATAGAATATATAATAAGATCCAATGCCGATCATCCGCTTTAGGCGTCGCACCATACTCGATATATTTGCTATGGTCTACGTAGTTTGACTGCACAAGACGGTATTGTTTCAATTATGTACAACTGAGACGATACCCGTGAGTTTTAACTATATATTATATGAAAAAAGTGCTAGTCAGTACATCCATTAACAAATTTATACTGACTTATCTAACCGAATACCCTTACAGATGCCAAAGAAAATTAATAAAACCAGTTGTATAAAAACAAGTAGAAATAAAATCTATAAAAAAGGTTATATAAAAACAAGTAGAAAGCTGTGAAGTATATAATTTTGTGGTAAACGTAACCGCAGACAGCTATTGCCTTAATGAAAAAGTGGTGGTATATTGAAATAAAATATATATATTAAAATATACCTTTAGTTTTTACTATCATACGTAATCTATATAATATTATATTGATATCTATTTTACAGCCAAATTTCTTAAAAAAATATGAAACGTCTAAAAAAATATAAAAGAAAATAAACAAATTTTATAATTTATTTCCCTTGATTCGAACACACAACAGTCATATCCGAACAGACCCGCTATTCACGCTATAAGGTTCTCTATTAAACTCATTTTCAAACAAAAAAGTTTCTCGTTCTACGATAGATGGATAGTATTTCCGTAGACCCTTTGACAAAAACCAATTCAATTGGATACAAATTACATCAAAAGGGCACTTTTAACCTAAAGTCAGTCAGTCTACTTTGCGTTAGAAATGCCGTTTTTAAATCCTGCTAGTCACATACATTCCAACTTCATTTATAATGCAATCAATGTATGGACACGAACACCCACTTTTAAAACGTTTTCCATGTATCACTGTGAAGGGTTATTTTCGTAACCACAAAAGCTCATTTTTTCTATCCACTAGGAAAATGCTAAGATCTCAACTTTCAAAAGCCTAAGCCTTGACCTAAATTATTTTTATATTCTAGGTCATTACACAGTATACACTCTCTAATAAAGTAGATTTCAAGAAATGCGACATTTTCATCAAAATAAAAAAAAAAACATTGAGTCAAATACTGAGCTAAAATTTTGATTAGTCACATATCTTTCATCCTAAGTCATGAGTAGAGAAAGTAGAGAGTTACTTTTATAGAAATAAATAAAAACTAAATTTAATCGAAATTCGGTATAGTCAGTTCAAAGAAACCAATTACTTTAAGGAGGACTTTCAGGTTTTATGACTTCTAATAATATAGTGCGTACCACGTGTTATATTAGACTTGTTAGTTAGTGAATAAACAGCATATATTGAATGATTGAAATCAAGTTACATATTTTAATTAACTTTGGAGTGATCAAATATAAATAATGTTCATGTAAGCATATATATAGTTAAGTATTTACAACGATAATTAAAATTTTATAGGATACAAGTACATATATATGTCTGAGGGTTGTGTGTACGTTTCTTTCTTGAGTGAATGAATTATTTTCAATCGCTTATTCTGGCAAAACAAAACGCGGTGCTAAGTTCCGCCACTCAATATTCAACGTCTCATAAATTGAACGGAATGTTGGGTACAGCGTGAAATTAAAAAAATATATACAAGCAATCGCTTTTATAACGTTTAATCAATGACCAGTGTCAAATTAATTTTAATTAGTATTTACTTCGTTTTCATTAAGTTATTTTTTAATAGACTTTATAAGATACATATTTTTTTATACATATATAACTGAATAATAGTTACGCTATTCGAAACGTGATTGAGAGCTTTATCTTACGACACTTTGCTCTCACCGTTCTTTCCGTGTTAAATGTTCCATTACTTCATAAAGAAAATGTAAATAATTTATCGCCCCAAGTGGGAATCGAATCTTCAGAATAACAGTCGCGTTTAGGACCTTGCGCCTCTGAGCATCGAAGTCTCACGGTAATTAATCATATTTAATAATTTTGACCTCGACCCTATCTTTTATTAAAAAATATACTTAAAAAAAATGTTCAAATATAGAAGCAGATTTTACGTGAATGAAGAAAATATGTTGGTACCGCAATAAATTAAGCAATCGTACACTATAAACAAGTAAACAACACGCGCTTTGCTCGTTTTTTTTTTGATCCGGAATATTATTTACATATTATTATGGTAAACATTTTTCTGGTTTGAAAATTATTGCCAATCAAAATTACGAAAAATTATAATAAGTAATTATATGAATTTTAATACAAGAATCTATGTATAATATTGATGATATGAATATTTTTTTCTAAAGATGTTGATATTTATTAAAATTACCTGATAATACATTCTAAGCAAAATAGAACTTAGTTCAGTACTAATCATTATAAAAAAAACTACTTTCCTTGGCTTCTAAATTAAGTAGAAAGGCTAAGATTATATTAATTTAAAAGCGTATAAAATTTATTGAACTTGCAGGATTTGAACCCGCGTCGTTCTTAGAAACCGTCCAAGAGGCGCGGATTCTAATCCTGCTACATTCAAAAAAATTATAAGCTTTTAAATTTAACATTTTCTTTCCTACGTATGAAATAACAGTTTAAATATACTAAAAAGTATTAAGATTGTTTACAGTTTACAACTTTACTACCAACTTTATATGCAGCATTCATTTATTATTCACAAGATTGAAAAGTACTAACTATAATAATAAATATTTTACAACATATTACAATTGGCATCTGTGTTTCGAGTAACATAAACTTTACGGACTTCATATAAATAAGTTCGTACCAAATTTGTAGGAAACCGTATTCTCAACTTTATCTTCATTCAGCTTTTGTACTTTCAAAGTATTCAACATAAATTACTGTAGCTTATAATAAATACAGAGATGTAATGACAAAGTTGACAGAGCGGCGAGTTGAAAACTTTTTTAATACAAAACTTGTGAAATTGAAATTTACATACGACCTTTTCATTTTTCTAACAAAATATACATAGCTAGGATTTTGTTTGACGTAGAATTAAGATATTACGAAATTAAAAAAAAACCTAAGTGATAGCAACTTTTACTTTTGACAACCACTTCCACGCTCATGACGATCATTTAAACATAATTATGTATGACGTACATATATCAGTAACAGTGAGATGTAATATGTAATATCCATCATTACACTAAATAAATTATTTACCAGTGACTTCATTACGATCGATTCCCACGTAAACTAAACTAAATATACCTAAAATATCTGAAATATCTCATTTGTGAATGGAACAATCTATATAAAAGCCTATTATTGAATATTTAAATCATATAATTAAACTTGTTTATAATTTTTTTATCTGCCATCAAACCAGTCCCACTACCTAAGAAAAAAAACAATACCATACCAACCACTAGAGCACTGATAACAATTCGTAAAAACAACAAATAGCCAAAAACCCTCGAGTCCAATCTTTAGCAAGACTGTCAGAGAGCACAGCACTATTAGAATATCAGGTCAAACACAAAAGCACGTCACTATCAAGCACTCAGTACTTAAGCACGTGTATTTATGTTTATATGGAACGCGTGCATCACACCCAAGCCTTGTTCGTCGACTGCCGGTGCGGCGCGCGGTCGCACCGAATTCTGAATGCCACGCCCAATGTTTTGATTCCTTTACGCGTGGTAAGAATTTGCGAGATATCCTACTGTGATTGGATTTGCAGTTCGCAAAGTGGTTAATTGGTTTAAAGTTATAACGTTTAGTCGAACTACAGTTACAGTCTGTACTAATTATGTGATACAAGGCTTACTTCATTACGTATGTACATGTGTTATACTTAATTGTATACCCTCCGGTATACAAAACGATACGGTGAGATACGCCACAAAAGTAATAGAGTGCGGGAACATGGGGGAACGTAAGGTAGAGTATCATAACACAAAAATCCTTCTGTCACTTGGGAATCAGCGTAAAACTGCTGTCTATTTTAAATAGTACCTTTCAATACTCGGAAGCAAAATAAGCCAGGTAGCTAATCAGAGTAAATTCCACGTAATCCAATAGATACCAAACAAACAGACGAATGCAATGTAAACAAACGCAAGATTAAATCTTTAGATATCGTTCGGAAGTTCGCCGTGTGTAGTTCAGTTTGTGGGAACTATATTTATTCGTTACAAAAAATATACTAAGTGGAATCCGGTTTTTATGCCTATCAATAGATTACATTATTGTTATTTTTTTTATGAGCCTTCGCATCTTTTATATAACACAAGTTGATGAATGATTCTTCAATAGAATCATTAATCTTTTTCTCTTTCTCTTTATCTGATCTCAAAACCTTTAGGAAACTTAAATAGTCTTATTTTTAATAATACTAATAATAGTAATTATTTCTTTATAGCTTAACATGGGATCCAAGTGTTAAGACACTTAGTTCCGTTCTGTACTTCAACGCCGCGAATAAATAAAGATATTAAATATTTCATTTCATCGAATGGCGATGGGACCCACAACCTGCCGATTTTACAGACTCACAATTGCCTTTGCGCCACGGTACATCTCTAAAATTATTAATAATTATTTATTTAAAAATTTCGGTGTGATTTTATTTTTTGCTTTGTTAAAATTTACCGAATATTAGTAGTAAAAACCATAATATTTTTTTTTTTTACCAATGCGTTCTACTATAAATATCATATATATATCCATTAACAATTTAACCTAGAACCACTAAGCTCAGTAAGTCACCATAAACAAAAAATAATTCCACCAGAGCAATATCAATTTACTATAATTAACCAATGATCTACCACGGAACTGGTTAGTGATGTCACAACATCATTTTTTACCGCATATAAAGTATAAACGGGTTTCTCAACTTCAAATGTATCTGAATACATCGGAATGTAATGACTCGAGTAATTGGTGCACCTGCATCCATCTCGCATCTATGTGCATAGCTAATATATTACTACATATATAACAAGTACACTATATAACTGTACGGGGGAAAACGATCATTTCCATTTAACTAATATAGATCCTACTTAGTGGCTTTTTGTACTTGAAGTAGAATCATGACTGCTATTGTAGTTTACTACCAACATAAAAAACAAAGTGTGGGAACTTTTATCGCTACAAGTAAAACATAAAAAAATATAAACAAAAAAAATATTACCAACCACTTAAAAAAAAGGAACAAAAAGTTAATAATAATCGTTCATTATACATAATTAACTAAGTTATAGCCAGCGTGAGGGCCACTATGAAAAACGTACAAAACATTCCTTTGAGCAATAAGCAGCATTATTTCAACTTTTCTTTTTCAGTCTGGGGGTAAAAGGGTAAAAAACTGAAAAACTCCCATAAATAATGTTGGCCGACTTACGCCGCAGTCGGACCATGCATTATCCTGCAGTACAATTGAAAATTTTTCTTCCTGGCGTTGGCGTTTCAATTGCTTTGTTATAAATGCTTTTTCGTAGTTGGTATAGGTTAGGTTAGTGATTATATGTTATTGATAAACTTTTTAAAATAACAGTTATGGAAGTAGTTCGAAAGAAAAATAGCCTATTGGATTTTTTATGTATCAAATTCTTTCTTCTTGGTTTTTTAGGCCACTTATTAAATAGTGACTAGTTTACATAAGACAACTAATATTAATCCTACATATAACATGGTGGGCAGAAGGAACTTAGTGTTAAAACACTCCGTTCCCCACATTCCATCTAATAATCAAAACGTTGCGTGTTGAGCGGTATTCAACGCCGCACTTTACCTTGTTTATTATTAAATGAAAACAGTCCATTACCAAAAATCAGTATCAAACCCACAGCCCGCTTACTATCCAACACTTCAACTACATCAATAACAACAACATTGAACATATCCTAAACAAATGTAACTAAAACCTGCTCTCGGTATGGACAAACAGAACCAGACAAATCCCCAGTGAGGCAATGACTATAAACCAGTTGCAATTTTAATTGACATCGGCGTAAGCTATTTTCGTTTCAACTATATCGTATACAGTTGATATTAAACAATGAAAGCAATTTGAACGGAAGGGCGAATGCATGATATATTATATATTAACATAGAGATTGCTTTCAGCGGTCTGTTGCAAAGTAATTTTATCACTTGAATATTAAATAGCTTGACACCTCATATCCGGCGGGAAGAAAACCTTTGTAATTTATTTATTATTTTCAATGGATTAAGTTGTCATTACTATTAAGGATATTTTTTTCAGTATCACGCTGCACATGGCAGTGTAGCCAAAGGGAATTTGGGAACCTACTTTCGCTTTTCACTTCCCCCCTAATTTGAGGCATTGCTTATTGTATGGCGGAACTCAATGACGCGATTATCCTTATTACCAGAGTGAAAAAAATAAAAAAATATAAGTATTTCTTTAAAAAATATATAATATATTATAATATGCATATATTTAATATTAAATATGAACCATACATAATATATGTATAAATAAATTAATTAATCTATACATTCTCACATATCTAAAAACTCTCATACCTCAATAAGCACCTTCAAAGTTTTAATTATAATGAACGACCCTTGTTAGTAATAGATTAAGTTGCTACGTAACACGTACACTATAGTATATGTACATACGTTACAGTTAAAAAAACTATTTATTTATACAAACAGGTGAGTTTCACTTAAAATGCATATATTTTAAATAATAAATATTTTAAAATGCACGATAATGATGAGCGACTGTAAGCCCCACAGGTTGATCGATTCTCACTTGAGGAAATAAAATATTTAATATTTTAATTTACCTCGATTTAGTAGCCAGTCAAAGCTCGCCGTTGAGTTCCATTACGCAACACGTAATGCCTAAAATTCGGTAAAAATAACATTAGTACAAAAATATGTGTGTCTATTAGAAATCCTAAACTGTGATTAACCTAAATTTCTTTCTATATAGAACCGTTACACAATTAGCATAAGCCATACAAAAGTAGTTACAAATGTATGTACCTATTAATATTCATTAAAATATTTAATTTTTATTATAAGAAAAATTAGAGGAACTTAAATAATATTAACTGCGAAGAGCTTTGTACAATTATAAAGCATATGCTTTTATAACGCCTGAATGAATTATAATTGTATAAGTACATGCGTACTACTAGGAAATAAGCAAAAATTATTAACAAGGTAGGTTTTCTGATATTTTAAAAGAATAAAATTCAATTCATCAACCTAGCTAAAAAACGAAAAAAAGCTTACGCTTTTTGCCAAAAAGCAAGTTGTATGTATACAGAATATAAAGATATGATTCCTACGACATGTTGTTTCTTCGAACATTGAGTTCCGCCTCTTAACACGAAATCACACCAAAATGCGCCCAAGTGGAACACGGAAGTATGTTTATTGGAACACATAGTCCTAATACTAGGTTCCCAGGTTCCCTTTGATTAAAGAAAATAATTAACTCTCCAATATAACATAACCAAGATTCATTAAAGTAACGGTGTTCAACTAAATCATGATGAACTGTTAATCAAAACAGTACAAAGGATGCAGACGATCGCTCGCGGCGCGAATCAAACTTTCAATTAGCGAACCCTCGCCAATAGTTCGGTTCGACGCCCGTTTCAATTGGTGGAATACCGATGTTTTTTATTATGGACATTCAGTATAGACTGTCTACTATAGATTGACTTCACGAGTGGTTTAGTCAATCGATCCTATCTATAGCACTATTGCGTATTTCCTGTGTTTAAAAATGTGTAGGTACGTATTTTTTTATAGCGGAGCTCAACGCCGCTTGTGCTCCACAACAACTCTTATATTAAAATAATATTCAAATATGCATTCCTTTGCTACATAGTCTCTAAAAAAGGACAAAGTTCCAAATCGTAAATCATAGTGAAAGTACGAAAAATAATTTGGTATACTACATATATCATATTCAATTAAATAAATAAACAAAATAACATAACATTTATAGCAATTTAACAAAAAAAACACCCGAAGAATAATGTACTTGACACATTCAGACCTTCTACAAAATTATGAATTCTTGTGAAAGTCTGTCGTAATTATGAAATTATCCTTTGTCTTAATTCCAAGATCCCAATACAAAATAACCGTTCAAGTTTAATTAAAAGAACAAATATTTACACTGACATCATAAATCGCCAGATGTATAGAATGATTGTTTGAAATATCTTTAACATGGTATATTTGAGATGAAGCAGATTATATTTAGGGTCTTATTATTTCATAAACTTACCTAACATATATTTAAATTTTCTATTTAATATAGTAATATTTTACAGGCCAAATGACTTGGCAATTATAATTATAATTTTAATATAGCTCCTAACTTACTTAAATGTTTATATTTCGTTTATCAAAATTTTATAATCATCGATGATAGAAAATAATAAAATGTAAAAACACTAAGGTGCAGTGTAAATACTATTCCATGGACGCTGTTAATCCAGAAATGACAAACACACAACTATAGATATTATGTTTCTTACGATCAACTCCCTGAAATAATATTTGAATCTGCAATTTCCACAACGCCCCCGCAACCACTAAGGGGGTAGATAAGCAAACTGCCCACTGACCACAGTTCATAATTTTATTTTCATATTTTAGTTATACTATTCATAAAGTTATATATATAAACATATCTTGTATTTTATGTGAAATACAAACATTTAACAACTAACATAAATATATAAAATTGAATATTATTTGTTTTACTCTTGACTATATTTTGAAATAAGTAGTATGTTCTAAGATACGTTTTGATATAAATTTTATAAAGAAAAACACATACAACATCATTGCTATGCAAACACAAGTAAAATATTTTTATCTGCACGTACCGTACATGCGACGAGTAATGGCTTCCGAAAAGTTATTTTATTTAAAAGAAAGAAAAAATAGAAAAGTACCAAAAATCTGAAAACCAAATCTACGCAGCCATTTACAATTAACTTAAAGGCAGACCAGACGTATCGATAGTATTTTGTCACTCACATAAAGCGTAGTCAGACGAGAGAATTCAGTGTTAAAACTCTCTGTCTTTAAGTTTTAAATTTTTAGAGACACTACTTTAAGTACAAGCTCATGCGTCGCAGCGCTACGTTTCGCCAAATCGAATAAAGAACAATATTTTAAATATAACCATTTTCCCAACAGAGAACAACAACGATGAGATCCCGATGGTAGGAAAAGTGGAGGTGGTCTTTGGGCCAAGAATTTTTTCCAACAAAAAAAATATTTTGAAAAATATTTAAAAAATCCTTTTCACAAACAATATTGATGAAAGCTAAAATCCAGGCAGGCCCTGGAAAATATTGATAGACAACACGCGTATCAGACATATTCCAAATAACATTTACACTACCATGACATTTTATGTAAATTCCATAAAATATACAGTCATAAAAATATTCAACATATTATTAACACTCTTTTGAAATTTAGCATAATACGTTATCTATCTCGATATCAGACGTTCAAGAATAGCGTCCATACATCCTCAATCGACGAGATGCGATCTAGTGAATAATTGGGGCTGTCCGGCGTTTGGCCTTGACAGTCTTGTTTACAAGTGAATAATCAACTGATCATATTTTTATATTATATGAATGAAAATAATAAAATTGAATTTTAAAATAAAAATGCTACTAAAAGTTTTTTTATTAGCTTCACGCTGTACCTCGTACATGGCAGGGTAGGCAGAGATAACTTGGAAACCTAGTGTTAAAACACTCCGTTACACTTCATTTTCCCACTTTCCGCCGATTTGGAGACATTGCATGAAGAGTGGCGGAATTCCACGTCGCGTTTTTCCTTGTTACCAGAGCCCTAAAATCCTAAACGTAGCCCGCTTTGTTCCAGACATCTAGAACAAAGCAGGTTACGTTTAAAATTTTTACATTTTTAGCCAAAACTTGTCAAATGTCAAATGACGATGAGTGTGAATAATACTATAACAATAATATATAATAAACAAGCAATCATTATATAAAAAACAACAACAATTTAAACATTAGACAACCACAAACTTTTATTATAAAACCAAATTTTATAGCACTAACTGAAATTCATGCAAGTTTTAAATATTTATTAAAATTCATTCCACAAGACAGTTCTGATATGAATTTGTCTGGCAAACAAACGACCGCGTCTGAACAAGTGCTAGACGTGATAAGACTGGATAAACTTTTAAGATGAATTCTCTTTAAAATTTCATAGCGGATAGATAGCAGGAGAATTTTTAATTCATATATTTGTCAATCCTTTGTGTAGCTTAAATTTGAGGTGACAAGAGGTGAATGTATTGCAAAAGTAATATACATTTATAATATACTTACATCGTCGTTTTACAGAGAAATACATTTGTAAATAGATGTTATTGAAATATATTTCTTGTATGTATAGAATAATACTTAAAATATGTCTATAACATTTCAAGATGTTAGTCATAATGTTTATAATCCAAATTTCTTAAGGACATACAAATTTTCTATAACACTGGCACGCTCAGAACGCCATAATCAAAGAACAACAACTATTTTCTATTACTAGCCTACTTTATAGTAACATATATTATATAGGCATGTAAAACTTAAAAGTTTATAAATATTTCTTACTTTTTAATGTATTTTTATTTAAATTTCTCTAAAAAATCAAAATCTAAAGGAATGTCCTGTGAACACAACATTTCATAAATAATTTAAGAATCGGTCGCAAATTTTACATACAAATAGGTAGATGTATGAAGCGAATTGAATTTTCAACAGCGGGGAAATTTCCAGGCATCAGACGGTAAATACGTTTATCTGAACGACAAATACGAGTCAACCATTGCCCATACATATACTTGTACTATGGTATCTTGATAAATGATATCTTGATAATGTTCATACTTACTTAACGGCATTAATGTTTGATTTTTAATTTATAATTATTACTTAATTTAATTTATTTTAAAAACATTACTACATAATACACAATTATTGACAGCATTTTCAATGAGTTATTTTCAATTGAAATATAATTGCGGAGTTTCGCCACTTAACACGCAAAGCTTCAAATATCACGAAAAGTGAGCCTACTCTACCTATGTGCGGGATACAGCGAATAGAAGCTAAAAGATTGAAAGAAAAAAAAATATATATCAAAAAAATATATATTATAAATTGTCTCCTCTTGTCGTGTATACAATGGATTCATTAACTCACCGTTAATACCCTATCACGTGCCGTGTCAAGGTTAAGGCAGGAATACATTCCGAGAATAGATCGAGGGGTTCAAATTCCTAAGCGGCTTACACTACGCAGCATCCGTCGTGCTGGTTGACTAAGCCATCCCAATAATTGCATATTACGTAATTAAAGTGGCTGAGCTAAATTCAGGTTTAATTCATGAACGACCTCAGTCTGGGCTAATGTATGTATGCATATTCTAAATATATTTGAGTCTAGAATTAACATTTTATTTGAAAATTTCGATACATAAAATAAAGGTGCAATGGGGGTCTGTCTTGGCACTGGAGCAGAAGCGTGCGACTATAAATATGACAGGTTCACTCGTGGAAATGAAATTTATTATATTTTCATGTCATTATCTGACTATTACTAGATTGATGTCCTTAACGTATACTATCAATGTACACCAGCATAGTTTAAATACCATTAAACAAAACCAGAGGTAAAAACGCACCAACCAGCCATTTCCACCTTCACGTATGACAGACAATAACAAAATTCATTATTCATCAAAAGCGCTTTCAAATGAAAAGTTGGAAGTCCAATAACGAGTAGGAAACTAATCCATACACTCCCGTCTCATTCAATTAAAACATGAGGCCGTTGAACTCTGGGTAGCATCGATTGTAAGCGTTTTTTTAGCACATGTCTATTATTACACAAGCAGTTTTATTTGGGAAGTTAATATTACAAAAAGCTGTCGTGGTGCAGTGGTACACTGTTTGTCTGTAAGCGCGACGTTAGTGGATTCGGTTTCCATTCGGAGTAAAAAACTAATATATATTTTTATATCTTCGCTTTGATAACAAAGGAAAGCAGCGACATGTGGATTTCCAAAACTAAACATGATGCCTTGAAAATTTGGTGGTAATGGGAAAGAAATATGTATCTATACAAGGTTGCATCTCTGCTATGCCTACGTTGTCATTTACACCTTACACGGTGAAAAGTATCTACTTTAGCTTACTTGTATTGATATTATGAATATATATAAACACAAACTGAACATAAAATGATCCAAAATTGAGTAAAAAGTGGAAAAATGAAAGTCTAGGCTGCATCTTGTTAGATACGCTACCATGCCATATTCAGAATAAATTGTGAAGCTCCAAAGAAAAAAATACTATATATTTACAAAAATCTATGGACAACAAACTAAGTTCTTTGCACATCGTTTCTCATGTGCGAAACGAAGAAATGGTGTGTTCTCTCTTCCCCATCTTATCCATGCAAACAAAAGTTGGGAGTCGCATTTCGATTTTAAACATGAACATTGTCTCGAGTAAACCTCGTCCTAATTGCGCAACGGCAGCGTACATACACGCCGAGTATAATAAATAAGACTTACACCTTGTTACTTAATTGGGTTTCGCATACATTATGCCAATCAAAAGCGAAGCGAGCTCCAACAATTTATTGTTTTGCTGGAGACTTTGCAACCTAAATCAAATAAAGGTTTATATAAAAAAAATGCTTTTCGCCTAGGCTTTGCCCCGATAGCTACACCAAAATAATTAACATGACGTACGAAAATGACCATTTTTACACTATATAGTATAGAATATGGATAATTTTTACACCCATTTTTTTATAATATAAATATTGATAGGTTGAACAAAACAAAAAGAGGCCTAGTGTTGATGTCACCTTGACACGATCGCAACTCCCGCGCAATCATTCAATTGGCGGGACAAGATGGCCGCCTCTGACAGTTGCGTTCCGTAATTGACGCAGGTAATTCGTAAATGTAATATAGCATTATATGCAACCAACAACTTGTGTGTTAACTAATTGGTTTTGAATATAATAACTGAAATCATAATGAGTACCAGCGCTAATTTAACATTTGCTCTAGCTTCACTCTTTGTATAACCGTGAACTCAACATCGCGTTTCGTTATGCCACACCATGAAGATGAAACAATTTATTCACCTGAGTTGGAATCGATCTTTAAACCTTGTATTATCGTGTTTCTCGTATTTTTTAAAAAATATTTTTAATAAACAAGAATATGTCATAAATACAAAACGATTCCACATTTAAATCTAAATTTATATGCTTAGTTACAATGACATTTAAAACAGTAGCCATGTCGGATCACCGAATCCTAATAAAGCAAAAAAAAACATCATAATAATTAATATATCTATATTGAAAAAGAAAACAGTACATTTTCCCTAAAACCTAACATTACTTTACATTTTAAAACACCACTGTGTGTCAACTGTAGATAGGAAAGTAAACGGCAAACATTCGTATCACTGAACAATCAATATTATATTTAAGCGTTAGATAAAGGTGAATCAATAAGGTGGTGGTCGACGGACCGCGTGGCGCCATCTATTATGCAGTAGCGGTGTTCCTTGGAAACTCCGCAGTATTAACTATTTACGCTTTGAGTCGCAGTGAACGCTGTTGTAGCATGGGCGTTTAACTGTTGAATATATAGGCAGACAGACACATTACAATTTGTATTAATTTAAAATGTTGACTACGAAATTATTAAAATTATGAATTAAAAGAAACCTGTCGTGACACAGGGAAACAAATGTGCGATTGTAAACGGTACGATTCCCACTTGAGGAATTACTCACTCCACTCTCACTTAGTCGGTGTTAAGTTTCGTTTAATACGGCGAATAGTCAAAAGCGAAAGCATTTAAAGGCAGCAAAATGTTTAAACACTAAATTCTCAGATTTCCTTTGCCTTTTTTTATGGAAAAGACAAGACAAACAAGGGTACGGGTCACCTGATGGTAAGTGATCACCGCCGCCCATGACCCCGTGTACCACCAGGGGAGATGCAGATGCGTTGCCGGCCTTTTGCCTACCCTGCCATGTGCATATAGCGATGTGATAATAAAATAAAATTTAAAAGTAAATATATTACATACAGTAAGTAATATATTATACTTTAACATCGTATATAAAACTCTTTATATAGAGATCTTAACGAATGTTTACACTATCAACATTGTAGTCCATAAATTAACATTATAGGCACAAGCATTTAAATGTAGGTCAAGTCAGATCAAAAAGGGCGTCCTGTATACTTATTATGCTATATTTCGCTTCAATGCCTTACTTGTTTTGGTTAAAAATGCTTGTTACTGGCAAATACTATATATAATATCTTTCCTTCAGCTATACGCTGTATCCTGCACATGGTAAAGTATGCAAAGGGAACCTGAGAAGACAGTGTTGAGACACTCCGTTCCGTTCCCCACTTTCCGCCGAATCTGAATCATTGCGTGTTTATTAAGTAATACAATTTAAATTAAAAGGCAAATAACATTTATATAACTTATGTATATTTTTAAAGTAAAAGTTATTTAATGTTGTACTGAACTTTTATTTATGTTAAATTTAAAATAATTACTTCCTAAGTAATTAAATTATAAAATGTAGAAAATTTATTGATTTACGTTAACCGAAGAGGTATTGGTATTTTTTAAGAAATTATCGCGATATTTAAATACATATTCTTATAATTTTATATAGTTCAACTAAGAACAAATTAAGGCGTGTCGTGGAGCAGATGCACTAGCTTTTGACTATAAGCGTGACAGGTTGTGGGTTCGATCCAATTCGAAGAAATGAAATATTTAATATATTTATTTCTTCACGCTGGTAACAAAACAAAGCGGCGGCGGTGTTGAGTTCCGCCACTCAACTCAGAGCAGGAAGTGGAACAGTGTCTTAACACTAGATCACATTGGTTGTATATGTGAATTAAGTTATTTATTTAAAATATTTTTATAAAGATCTTACAAAATTCCGATCCATGTATTACATAGGTACGTACAATGTAACATAAAACGTACAAAAAATATAATATTGAAAACATAACTCACGTTACAAAGAGTGTATCAAAAAACATAGCTTAAAACAACTGAAGTAATAGAGAAAAATGGCACAATAAATAAAACACCAGGCGGTAAAAATTTTTATTGATAACATATTTTCACTTCACAATGCACATGGGAAAAACGAGGTCCCATATTATATGAAACTTATTAAAGGGGTAAAAATGTTGCCTTTTTATTGGAACGTCGACATGTATCCATATCGAGCATCGGCGATACGAAAATAACGTAATATAACGTTGATATTACTAACATTTTATTGAGCTTTTATTGAATACCCGATACTAGAGTAGCCTAGAATAACATTTAGCCAGCATACTTCACACTTGGGAGGATACCTATAGGTATATAGGGTATAATGTTATCGATTCTCGTACATTGAGTATATTTTTAAGGCCAGATATATGTAATGTTCTCGATCTAGGTGTATACATTTATTTCTAACATTCAGCATATAATGTTTCTACAATGGTCGGAAAAAGTGAAGCATCATCAAAGGACAATCCTTTATATAATCCCTTTTTCCTATGGGAAAACATAAATTACAATAAACTTTAACTCTTTTAATATCACTTTCCCTAAATAAAAATAAAAAGAAATTAATAATTTACAAAGCCTAATAACGACCTTAAAAAGATATTAGTACAAAATAGAAAAAAAATAAAAAAAATAATTAATCGGCACAGATAATACAACAAAAAGGGGCCAAAATAAAATTCCCGCCGCGTCCACAGAGACAATACAGCCACGTTACTATATCCAATTTCACAGTTCAATGCAAAACATGCGCGCGCGATGGCATACGATGATAAACCATTGCTATTACGGCACACGACAGCCGACACCCAATAACGTCATGAATGAAACGATCATTCACCCCTTTCTCAGTATTTAGATTACTAGAAATCAACTTCACGCAGTATCCCGCACATGATAGGGTAGGCAGAGATGGCTTGGGACCCTAGTGTTAAGATAATCCGTCGTTCCATTCCTTACTTACCGCCGAATTTGAGGCATTGTGTGTTGAGTGTCGGAACTCAGCGCCGCGTTAAGCGAAGAGGAGAAACGAGAATATTGAATATATAAATGGAAAATAATAAATATTTCATTTCTTCGAGTGGGGATTGAACCCACAACCTGTTGCATTTACGGCGACATGCGATGCGCCACGACAGGCCTCAGATTACTAAAATTTGTATATTTATGACTATCTCACGTCTGGCAGTTAAAAACTATAAAAAATGTTACATAAGTGATGTCAATCAAAACTAGGCATTAAGAGTATCTTAAAAGATGAAACGTCCTAATGAGAACGGAGACTAAACACTAGGTTACAAGTTGTCTCTTCTTAACGCTGTGCGGGAGACGGCGTGAAGCTAAAGAAACAATTCAGTACATCAATTTCTTTATATTTTCTTGCAACTTACAAGCGCACACTAAAAGAACCGTTCTAACACACTCATACACACATACTAACCACGCACTACTAATAAGATCTTTGATTTTCGCGATTATTACACAATCGCTTTTATTGTTTTCTATACATTTTTGGAAATCCGACGTTTCGAACACTTTACAGTAGTCCGTAGTAGTCACGGATGAATCTACCCGTTTATAGAGAATATTATACGCGATTAACCCGATTAAAATGATTTCATATAAAACACACTACCGGTTTAAATAAAAAATATGGTATTCATTACGTATTATTAATCATAATAAGATAAAATCACATGTAAAATGTAAATTATTGAATCACAGATGCAGTTACGTAACTTTCTGCGTTATAGACAGCATTAGAATGTGCGTACACGCATCGAAACACACATCGAAACTAGTGTCTATAAATAATCTTGGATATTGTACAACTTAACGTAAAAACATGTATTAGATACCATAATATTGTTAAAAGAAAGTCGTCGTGACTCAGTAGGACACTTTTCTGTGAAAGCAATGGTTTTGGGTTTGATATACTGTAGGAAATTATTTTATAATTATTTAATTTCCACGCTCTAAATTTCTCACTAAATATACAATCAAAAAAATTGGCAAATAAGGCAGAACGATTAAAAAAAACATTAAGCCTTTTATTTCAATAAATATAACGCGTGTGTAACGATAAACATGTAATACATTTCGCCGATTTTATAGTAATTATTTTATAGTTAATAGTAATCATACTTCTATACTTATAATAATGAAATTGTATCTATGTAGATTATACGACGAGATATATACTTCTATACTTAAATAAAACTAACATATAAGAAGAATAAAGAAGAAATGCAACATAGAGTTCTGTCACCCAACACGCAATTTCTCGAAATCGGGCGAAAAATACTATGCCGTGTGGGAAAAACAGAAAATCCAATGCATCAATCATCTTATCGTCATAATACAATCTTTTATTACTTTAAATTCACATAGACGTTTATGTTTCACCGCTTACCAATTTTTAGTGGTAATTAAATCAAAATTTCGCAAGTAAACAGGATGTAAATACTTTTTAAATCTGTCAAACCTGTAATTAGAAACTCTATTAGCATATCATCGTTTCTACTTACAATTTTATCTACAGTGTAATATTAGAACAACGACTTCTTGACGCCATCGTAAGTCGTAACGCAATTTGGAAACATCTATACAAACTATACATGAAAGTTATAGGTTCGATACAAGATTCTGTAAAAAACTAAATTAAAAAACGTATAATTTTTTTTTGAAAAAATATTATACGTTTTTAAATTTAGTACTTTTCTTTCCTAAGTGTGGAATAACACTTTAAAAATAGTAAAAAATATTCTGTAAAATATTTGAATTTTTAAAATAAAAGATCGTTAAATATAACGCAGCGTTGAGATCCGCATCTTAAATCAACTACATTCTACAACTTCGGAAAGCGAAGAGCAGAGGGCATTAACACTTAATTGCATTTAAATAAGCAAAAATACCATAATAAAAACGTAATCCCATCCACATGTCACAAATATAAGACATTAGTGAAGGACAAAAACGCATTCCTATCAAACGGTGCGCGGGCGCCGGTGCGATGACGCAAGCGCGGAAGCTACGTACGTGGTGGAGGTGACTAACCGCATTGTCCGATGTCTATGCCAATGGTGGCTCTTATCGATAACTAGCTTGTTAGGCGATGACCACGTTGTTAGATGGTTTGATTGATTTGCGTTATTTATACTGGGCACCTTAAAAATATTTATCTTGGTACAGAAGAATACTACGGTAACTTTTGCATTAAAATTAGCTAAACTTAATTCTATGAATGAAAAGTATCCCTTTAAAGGTTCATCTACCTGATGGAGTAAGTTTAATCTGCTCTTCATCAAACAAAACGGGCAATTTTTTTATTTCCAGCGATGGACTTCACCATAAGAAAGGTTTTGTAAATTTGTCCAATTAAAATATATTATTTTCTTTTAATATTAAATTTTCTGTTAATATTAAAATGAAGAAAAGGAAAACAATTAACTACTCCTATTAGAAAAATAAAAATCTCATGTCTAGGCAGTACGCTCGATCGCTGCCTCAGAAAAGGTTATTCAGTAACATTTCCCTTAATCAAATCAATACACTACCAAAACCATAGCACACCACAAGTGCTCCACGAAACAGGGTTAAAGTTACCCAAATACATAATGTAAGAAGGCACCGTCATAACATTTTCAGCTTTTCGTCTACACAATGACACGTAGGCCAAACGGAGCTCCCATCCGAAGCACATATGCATATTTATAACGCCGGAAGACCGATGACATTGGTTCGTTCACTATACTTGCATACAAGTTGGCAGGTTGCCATGTGTTAAAACTGTTTTGCCGCAGAGGTAGAGGGGATTCTGTATACTAAAATTATGTAAAATATTCTTTTGATGACTTACAAAATTTTGTCATAGACGATAAGTGGTGTGTTTTATTTATAATATTAAAAGAAATGGTTATTAATAATGAAATTGCGGCGTTGAGTTCCGCCACTTAAACACGTAATGCCTCAAAATCGGCGAAAAGTGGGGAACGGGACGGGAGTGTCTTAACACTAGCGCCCAAGTTCCCTCTGCCTACCCTGTCATGAGCGGGATACAGCGTAAAGCTAATTAAAAAAAAAAAAAAAAAAAAAAAAAAAAAAAAAAATTGAGAGAGTAATAATGAAATGAGTCACTTTGTCCTATAGAATTGAAACTTGCTATAACAAACACAAAAATACATTACCGTCTGACAAAAGCTCTATGATAACAATATGATAACACTTCCCCTAATCGATGCTGTCCAAAATAAGTTGTTTTCTATTTTATCACATAAAAATAGTTTACTATCTAAAGTTATATCGAGATCGATACGGGGGTTCGGAGACCTGACCTATTTGATGGATTCAAATGGAGCACAACTTTGCAACTGAAATCAGCGCACATGAAAAAAGTTCCAAATACTAAGAACTAAAAGCT
>DWMZ01000783.1:0-19564 GCA_018249855.1 Eueides tales michaeli
TAAAGTATGTGGAATATATTATAAAGTATGTGGAATACATTGTGAAGTATATGGGATATATTGTAAAGTGGAGTACATTGTAAAGTATATATGGTAAAATATGCTCAATACATGGTAAAGTATGTGGAATATGCTGTAAAGTATGTGGTATATATTGTAAAGTATATGCAATACATTGTAAAGTACGTGAAATACATTGTAAGGTATGTGGAATACATTATGAAGTATATGGGATATATTGTAAAGTGGAGTACATTGTATGGTAAAGTATGCGGAATACATGGTGAAATATGTGGCATATATGGTAAAGTATGTGAAATATTTATAAAGTATGTGGTATACATTGTAAAGTATGTGGTATACATTGTAAAGTATGTGATATACTTGTAAAGTATGTGGTATACATTGTAAAGCATGTGAAATACATTGTAAAGTATGTGGAATGTATTGTGAAGTATGTGGAATACATTGTAAAGTATGTGGAATATAAGTATGTGAATACATCTGTATTATACATCCAATCATTACATTATCTGTAAATGTCATACTTTCCGTTATTACAATTCGTTATCTAATGTTAATATCGTATTTCATCAATAATAGTATTTTCAGAAAAAATCTGTATGAATTATAAAATAAATTATATTACAAACTGTTATGGCTTTAATATAAGCTCAGTGTAATAGATAATTATCATGAACTCACTCGAGACAAGATAAAGTAAAACATTACAACAGCACTCAACACACAACCTCTCTGATAGAAACTAGACAATTAATTGTTTTAAAATATATGAATAATAGTATTTTTATAGAAAACATATATAAAAAATAAAAGTTGCGAGATCAATCCGCGGCTCTATGGAAACCGTCCAAGCGCTCTGACCAACTAATCCATACATAGGCAGGCGTTCAAATACCACTACATTAAATTTATATTTTCTAATATCTGTTTTCATTTCCAAGTGTAGAAAATCACTTTAAATGTGGCTTTACTATTTTTTAAAATGTTATTTCACACTTAGGAAAGAAAATATTAAATTTAAAAGCTTATAAAAAATTTGAATGTACCAGAATTTGAACCCGCGGCTCTTGGAAACCGTCTCTCACTCTGACAAACTAAACCATAAGTTCTCATCATACATTGAAATTCTTATACGCTTGCTACAACTTATTTATGTTGTTAAATAATAATAATAGTAAAATTAACTCACCCGTTTGACCCTTGGTTAGTTCTACAAGTGAACTGATAATGGTCTCTTTTAGAGGAGCACCCTCTAGAATGCTGCAGGGCTCCATCCGGAGCTCGTACTGTAGACTTGAAGCAGTAGAGGGCCGAATCGCACATTTGATGTGTGAACGTCTCATCTTCTTCATCACATGTTGGTGATTCACATTGATGGCATTTGTATCTGGAAAATATATGGAAAAAAATTAGATTTTAAATGATGTCAATACTTATAATAAATCTGTGACCGATAACTTTCGGATATCAAAAAAAAATCTTATAGGGGACATTTCTTTTGTAATAGGGCCGGAAATAGTGTATTTTTTTAATTATTGTCTGCTTGTTTGTATGCATTATTTTCAGAAATGGCTAACTAGATTTATATGCAGTTTTCACTATTATATTTGGACAATCTTCCCTCAACATTTAGTGTTTGTGTTATTCAAATTATATAGATTAAAAGTGATGATGTTATTAGAACAAGAAAGTACTTGAAATTAGAAGCTGCAGGCTGGTCGCTAAGATGTAATAAAAATTTATATTATAATAAAATTAATTTTTAAACCAAAATGTTGAGTGTGTGTGTCTGTCATAGAAAGAGTCTTAAATTTCATTGGGAAAATAAATATCATTTGTTCATCACAATTTGTGCCTAATATTCTTTACAGGAAGACCAGTGTATAAAGAAATTCTCTTCGATATCTATTTTATTATTTTCCCCGATTAAAGGAAGTTAGTGTTAAGACACTCAGTTCCCCACATTCTGCCCTATTTATGTCATATTTTGGTTTGTAACTCTCAACACTGATGGGAGTGGAATTCTACGAGATGCTGTCCCACTGACTCATAATGCACACAATTTGTTATTTATATTTAAAAACTATATTACCTTTTCTGATACCTCCGCCTTTGTAGCAGCAAGGAAAACAAATAATATATAATTACATATGTGAAATAGAAACACAATCAATTTTAAGTTACTGTATTTTTTTATTTACTAACTTTTTCCTTTTTTTTCCCGATTTATTACTGGCATAGTAGGTAAAGGAACTTGGGAACCTAGTGTCAAGACACTCTATTTTCATTAGAACACTATCATTTCCTAATTTCTGCCAAATGAGAGTTTGTATTGTGTTCCACTCACCCTAAAATATATATATATATATATATATATATATATATATATATATATATATATATATATATATATATATTTATAATAAAACAAAAGACATCTTAATATAATAAAAAAGAAAACATCTCACCTCGGATGTTGTACCATATTCTTATCAATATTGAACTGATCATCTCTGAGTTGGTTATCTGTTTGTGTACTTAGGTTTCCGTCATCCTCCAGATTATCTAAGCCTGGGAGACCTGCTGTTGAAAAATTTAAATTGATTTTTATTGTCACCTCTACATTGGTATCATGGGAAAAACATAACCAAGGCAGTTTTGACGCAAGTGGCACAGACATTGTGGGTTCAATTCCTGCTTATATATTGGCGGAATAAATGGTGTTCATTTATAAAACAGGATAAGAATCGTGCCACTGGACATGACAGGACAATATTTTCGATAATACTCCAAATGCTGTTACTTTATTACAATATTTTCGTCTAATTCTACAGTTTTTTTTTGTCAGAGTAGATTCATTAATAATTATATTTAATCAGTTCCACAATTACTGTACAGTTAAATGGGTTTTTTCTTCATCACAAAACCCCTAACAAGTATTCATAAATAGCAATAATAATTCAATAATATATATCTGAGAAAATCAATTATATTTTACAAATGTTTAAAGAAACAGGACATTTTATATACTAATCATTGAGATACAATATATATATATATATATATATATATATATATATATATATATATATATATATATATATATATATATATATATATATATTGTAATTTGATCACTGTAGTGTGATTCATGGTATAAATTAGAAGTACATATGTAAGTTGTTTTGTATTAGTTCATAACCTACTTACAATAACCAAAGATTTTATTATTAATTTCATTCAGCAAATTTTGTTTAAAAATACTAATTGTATAGAATAAATTGTATAAAAATTT
Source organism: Eueides tales michaeli (assembly GCA_018249855.1). Taxonomy (NCBI): domain Eukaryota; kingdom Metazoa; phylum Arthropoda; class Insecta; order Lepidoptera; family Nymphalidae; genus Eueides; species Eueides tales. Next base: position 3,320 of record DWMZ01000783.1, read on the forward strand.
AAAAATAAATTGATTTATAGCCTTGAAAATTGAATGTTCATAATTATTTTTACTTATTACTTATATATTTTTGTCTGATTCTATTTTTTCTGTGTGAAAGTATGTTTACAATGTTGCTGTGGAATTATTAATTCGAGTATTCAATAAATATATAGACTAATCCTAAACAAACTGTGCTATGTTTTGGACGTATCAATATTTACTTTTAAAATATTAACACTCAAAAATATATTTTGTTAAGAATAGAATAATAAAAATTATAAACAAATGAGTATACGATTTTAATAAACACTGCTTAAGCCTGGCGTCTCATGAGAAAACAATAATAAAAACTCTTGACAAAAAGTGACCCAAAGAAGCTAAGTGATTTTCTCGAGTTTCTTTTGAGATACAACGTCGAAATTTTTATAACACACGTATTTCATATTTGTTCTGATTTTAAAATGTTTAATTGGTTCTTAACTTACCTCGACAAACATTTAAAAGTAAAAAAGTGAACAAGTATCGCACTATGACAACGTCCGCCATTCTTCATTCATCATAACAATGCACAACTGGTCAAATGAGATACATTTTACAAAGATTATAAATTTGTAGCAATAAATTCTGTTATAATTTACTATTTAATTATTTTTCCTTCAAGAAAAAGACAAATTTCACCATTTTACTTTTAAAACTCTACTATCTATAATATTAATGAATGCAAATGACAAACTTCCGGTCATGAACTAAGTGGGTGCGATCAAAATTATTCTTTATAAACGCCTTAGGCTGTTTTCTGAATTGTGACTGAATTCACACGTCACATGTGACTTGACTAGTGCTTACAGTATTGAACAGTCGGTGTGTTAGCATCGTGAGCATTGACGTTATTTTGACGTTCCACTTGAAATACAAGCATTTTACCATCTTCATCGGCTACACTACATACTCCACTCATGTTTATAAATGATCTGTTTGGTTATGTTTAACTTGTTGAATTCGTAAGCATACTCACAAGTTGGCCGAATTATTGATATTGCTTACAGACGTTGTCGCGCTCAGCGCTCACTAAATCGAACCCCACATTAGCATTTGAAACGTTGTAAATGCCGTGCATACAATTTGAAAAACGGCCTTGCTTAAAAATATAAGATACTTTAAAACATTATGCAAAAAAGGAAATAAAATAACAAACAAGAAAATCTTAATTAAACAAAATTATTATTTATTTTATTATATTCACATTTAAAAAAAATACTGTTAGTGCTTTTTATTCATTAATTCATTCAAGTATCCGATTTTAGTTGTTGATTCAAATTGAAAAATGTCGGTTGATTATTTTTCGTACTTTCATTCATAGTTTGTTTGAAAGTGTAATTGTGTTTTATTATTAAATATTAATAATTATTTTTCACAACTGCTATCTTATTATTTTTTTTCGTTACACGTTATATATCTTTAGAGTTTAATATAAAAATGCCACGCACAAAACGTCCTGTACGAAAACAAGAGAAGAATGTTGAAGATGATGATACTTTGAAGAAATTAAATAAATTGGGTAACAAATTTTCTTACTTTCGATCTAATATATACAAAACAATCTAAAACATCGTGTAGAAATCTTTATTATTATAAATAAATAAATTATTTCGTATTATTTTCAAGTGACTGACCAAAAAAACAAAATCGACGCACGCGCGCATATGGAGTTGAGAAATGTAGAATTAACCTTTAAAATGTTGCTGGGCTCCATCAGTAACAGTTATATGCAGAAAACTGTCGGCCAATTGGTAACTATACATATTTAGAATAAAAATCAATGTTTTCTCTTTAAAATTATGAGGTAGTTAATCAAATACAAACACAAATATTCAGCTATTATATACAAATTTAATTACCTTACCCTGCCATATGTGGGATACTACCTTTAACTAAGTAAACTTAATTTGTCGATTATCTCTCCTATTATTTAATTTTTTTCTTGAAGCCTATTGTGGCACGGGGGCACTAGCGTGTGACTTTCAAGGAGCACTTGAGGAAATGAAAAATTTAATATTTTCATATTAAATATTTAATGTTTTCATTTCTTCGCTCTGGTAACAAGGCAAAACTAAGCGCTTGGTTCTACCACTCAACACCTAATGCCTCAAATTCGACAGAGGGTGAGGAAGAGAATGGAGTGTCTCAACATTAGGTTCCCAAGTTCCCTTGGTCTACCCTGCCATCTGCGGGATACAGTGTGAAACTGAATATTTAAATTTCTTTTCATACTGTGAAACAATGTTTAATCATTGTCTTTTTTATAAACAATATTAAACTACACTAACAATGTCTACTTTTTTAACAGTTCAAAATATAAGAAACTCTAAATATTTAAAATTATTATGCTATTGATCTATTATTTTATTTTAAATACTATGTCATTTACAGTACATATATTTTTTAATGTTTTTAAAGTGTCCACACTTAGGAAAGAAAAATACTAAATTTTAAAAACATATCAATATTTGAACGAAGCAGGATTTGAACCCGCGCCTCTTGGAATCCGTCTAAGACGGATCTTGGACGGATTCCAAGAGGCACGGGTTCAAATCCTGCTTTGATCAAATTTTGATATGTTTTTAAAATTTAGTATTAGTATACATATTTCTTTTTAATTAATACAGAAAAATGAAATATTTCTCAAAGAACCAAGCACTAGAAGATCTACAACAAGGAATTCAGCTCGGTCAGCTTCTCATGACGATGGTATGTTTCTATAACTTAAATATTACTTAATCATTACATCGAGTAAATATTTTCACTTAATTTAATGGAATGTCATTATAATTTGTCATTTCTTTTAGTTATTTATTTTTCACAAGTGCATTAAAGTTGTGTAGATGCTAGTTAAATAATTTGCTATGATTTAGGCTTGTAGTGTTTAATTTTAATATATATATATATATATATATATATATATATATATATATATATATATATATATATATATATATATTTTTTTTTTTTTTTTTATATAAAAAAATAAAAAAATAATTTTAAATGCAAATAATGATGGTATTTACGGCCTTGAATTAATATTTTTACTATTTTTAAAATGTTATTCCACACTTAGGAAAGAAAAATACTATATTTAAAATATATAAAAATTTGAACAAAGCAGGATTTGAACCCGCGCCGTTGGTCAGAGCGCTTGGACGGTTTCCAAGAGGCGCAGGTTCAAATCATACTTAGTTTTTTTTTAGTATTTTTGAATTAATATTTCTTGAATTAACATTTTTAAATTATGTAAATGTGATCATTTTAATTTCAAATATGCATCTTTTTTAAATTATAAAAGGAAATTATTAATGAAAATAAACAACTTATAACAATATTTTTTTTAAAAAAATATATGGAAATATCACAATAAAATTAATATTTTCAATAATTTCTTTGTATTATAAACTAGTGTATTAAAATTTAATTCATCTAGATTGTGCACTGTCATATTTTGCAATGTTTCTTTACACTGGGACATATTGCACGCTTAATAATGAAATTATAAATAATATATAATAACAAGATAATTATATAATGATAAAACACTCTGCTCTTTCTTGTTTGCAAAAAAATATATATATAGAATTAACAAATGATAACTTTATAGTATAGACAGATGATAAAAAAACAATATTTAATGATTTTATTGAATGATGTGTACATGGGAGGGTAGACTGAGGGAACTTGGGAACGGAGTGTCTTACCACTGGGTTCCCAAGTTCCCTCTGCCCACCACCTTCCCATGTGCGAGATACAGTGTGAAGTAAGTAATTTCCGACACAAAAGGCTCTGAAAATCAAATGAACATCTTGTGTTATTTTTATTTTCTATAAAAGTTGTCATATTCAAATTGCTGAATCAATTTTATTTATGATTTAAATGAACATTCTCAATTAAGAAACCTTTCAAACAAACAAAACTAAATGGAAATTTGTTCATTCTTTTGTTAGCTACAATGCCACAGACAAACATACACATACCTCCTTATTTTTTGTCTATAGCTTACTAAGGCACAGATTCTCAAAGTGTGATATAAATTAAATTAAATATTAAATAAATATTTTCTTTTTTTTTCAATAATAATTGGAGTATTTTATTATTAATCGTGCCTATATGCATATCATTCTAACATATATCTACATACAATCTTTACTTAACTAACTTGGGTGGCTTTCCGGGCTAGGGTACCTAACGGAGAGCTCGTCCCAGGGCTCCGGTGAGAGGGGTGCCAAGAAAAAGTTTTTAGGTAAGTATTGTGTGCTTTCTCTTTATCATTTCATTCTTTTTTTTATTGTTTTTGGTATCATTATTTTTTTTTTGTTTTTGGTTTGTTTTTTTTTTTTTACTTTTTATATAGGTAAAATTTTACTTTTTTAGAAAACACTTTCTAGAAATGTAAAGATACTTCGTTCCCATTGAGACATCTATTTTCTCTACTTTCTGTCAAATATTGGGGGTATAGTGTGTTGAGTGGCGAAACTCAACGCCGCGCTTTCTTTCGTTAGCAGAGCGAAGAAATTGAAATATAGCCAAGACAGGCCTATAAGGATAGCTTAATGCCGCGTTTTGTCTCAATCGTCTCTTATCAATGTAATTATGAGTCTTGAATTACAATTTAATGGCCACATTCAGTTCAATAGTTCATTTTGTGTTTATTCTCGTATAGTGGTTGCTTTTCATATTGAGGCCTATCGTGGAGCACAAATATATATATATATATATATATATATATATATATATATATATATATATATATATATATATATATATATATATATATATATATATATATATATATATATATATATATTATATATATTATATATATTATATATATTATATAATTTGTACTCCCAGCTCCACCATCCGCCAGTCGTACGACCGGCCGCAGGTCCCGCTCGGCGGACAATCGTACGGCGGGCAGTCGTACCGGCACGTCGCAGAAGGACCGCGCCCGCTCCGTGTACAGAACGCCGGCGTACAACAGGAACGCGCCGGTGAACTACCCCGTTATAACGCCCAAGGTGACTTTGATAGTATTTTTTTTTTGGAAATTTTTGTTGTTAATATATATATTTTTTTGTGTTAATATTGATTTAGGAAATTAATTATAGTAGAGGTCTGTCGTGGCGCAGCGGCACAAACGTATGACTGTAACCGACAGGTTCTGGGTTTGATTCACATATGAGGAAATGAAATATATAATGTTTCATTTTCTTCGCTGTGGTAATAAGGCAAAGTGCGGCGTTGAGTTTCGCCACTCAACACGCAATGCCTCAAATTCGGCGGTAAGTGGGGAACTGAAGTGGAACGGAGTATCTTAACACTAGGTTCCCGGTACCCCTATGCCTATTCTGCCTCGTGCGGGATACAGCGTGAAACTAAAAAAAAACATATTAGTTTTTGTCGTTTTGGTGACAAGATAAAACGCGGTGTTGGGTTACAATACTTAATACGTAATGTCTCGATAGTTGGACGGTATGCGCGGGGTAGGCGGAGAGAGGTCTCAGCATACCTCTTCCGCCTCGTCCACTGTCATCAACCTCTTCATACATGTCCTCCGTGTGGTCCTCATGCTTCACGTGACCGTCCTCCAGTATCGTAGATGCTGTGTTTTCAAATTATTCTATTATGCGAAAAATTCTATTATTTTGTAGTAATTCTTAGTTAAATTAAATTTTAAACTTTTTTAAAACGTACTCAGGCAAACTATTAAGTATACATATAGATAAATGGTCTTGGGCTTTCTTGCAGGGTCACTACTCGTCGGTGGTACTGTACACTGTAATTATATAAGATTGATTGTTTTTTTTTTTTTTATGACATTTAAAGGTGAACCCGCACACTCCGCTGACGGTGTTGCGACAGCCGCGCGCCGGAGAGATGGTGGTGTCGATGACCGGGTCCCCCGTCATGGTGCCCAGTATATGCACGTGAGTAGATGCTGATAATTGCGGCGTTGAGTTACGCCACTCGCCACGCACCTCGTCAAATTCCGGCGGAAAGTGTTTGAAGTTAAAAATAGGTTGCCAAGTATGTTGCTAAGTAAAATATTATTTACTAGCGTCCCCGCCCGCGGCTTCGCCCGCTTGAATTATACTGTTTTATTGAGTAATTTCCAATTGCTTTATTTCGTTCTTTATAACAATATCTATAATATATTGAAAACCGAAAAATTTTAGCTGAACCAAAAAAAAAATTGATTGATGTAATTTTTTTTTATTTGTTAACCAATTTATATAAAACATATACTGAATGTTGAAGAAAGGTTACTGAAATATATAAGTGGAAACTGCATTTAAATCGGATGAGCCGTTTCTGTGCGCGTACAAACGTTCTTCTAATATTTAATAACAATAAATATAGATAAAATATATTTATTTTCCAGAATGCAATCAGAGGAGAAAGCGAATTGTAACATTCTTCTCAAAGATGGCACCATGCTGTCGCTCCAACCCAAAGAGCTGAGACGGTCTCAAGCTTACATACCGTTCTCTTTAATGGACACCCGAGTCCTGGATCAGTTGAACACGTTGAAAAGTAATCTGGAAATGGTTCTCCAGTTGAAGAATGAAGTGAAGAATTATGATTGAGTGTCCAGTGATAGTGATAGTGTTAGTGTCAAACGACTCAGCGTACCCACTATTGGATGTGAAAGTTATAGATCAATTGAATATATAAGAAGTGTTTTGGAGAAGGTTCTCCAGCTGAAGAAATATGGGAAGGATTGTGATTGATAGTGTCAGTGATAGTGATAATGTTAGTGTCAAAAGAACTCTGTTAGTTCCAAGCATATCTTGTCCACTATTATATACTAAAGTTTTAGATCAAATGAATACATAAAACATATTTTGGGGAAGGTTCTCAAGCTGAAGAAAGATGTGGAGAATTATGATTGATAGTGTTAGTGTCAAAAAAAATGTCATTCTCAAGCCCTTGCTTGTATATTGGAGAATAAATGTTTTCAAGTTATGAAAGGAAGAGAACATTTATAATAGATAGTGATAGTGTCAAAGCATTCTGCCACTGCCAAGCATAACCTTACCATCGATTCAGTAGTAATTTGGAGAAAATTCTTCAGTTGAAAAAGAAGTGAAGAATTATAAGTTTTAGTGTGAAAACTATTTCATAATTCTTATTTATATACACTAGAAAATGTTCTCTAATAGAGAAAATGGAGAACTATAATTAACTATGTCAGTGTTGATGAATATTTTTGTTTTATCTCATTATAAGACAAAGTACGGTGTTAAGCGCCGTTGTAATCTGCTTTCCTTTCTCTCTTTTCTTATAAATATACTCCCATATTAATCATTATACTTACTTACTTAGATTCACAATGTATCCCCTACATGGTAGGGTAGGCAAAGGGAACTTGGGAACCTAGTGTTGAGACACTCCATTCTGTTCCTCATTCTCCGTCGAATTTGAGGCATACAATAAATATTTAAAAACAATAAATATTTAAAAACAATAAATATTTAAAAAACAATAAATATTTAAATTGAAAATATTAAATATTTCATTTCCTCGTATGGAGATCGAACCAACAACTTTTCTTAATCATTGTGAAGTTTATATTTTTTTTTGGTAGAAAAATGCATGTTTGTGAGTGTTGTGTTTAATTATTATTGTTATGGCTGTCTGTGTGTTGCTCCTAGCTTTAATTGTATGTAATTATTTTTTATTTTGGCCTTTTTTTTATGTATTTTTAAATTAATGTTTGGTAAATAATTTAGACTATGATAAATGTAATTAAATGATTATTATGATTTGTTTAGTGTTTTTTTTTGCTATACAGTTTTGTTTATTATTGTAATATTTTTACTATTTTTAAAGTGTTATTCCACACTTAGGAAAGAAAAATACTAAATTTAAAAATGTATAAAAATTTGGACGAAGCAGGATTTGAACCTGCGCCTCTTGAAAACCGTCCAAGCGCTCTGACGGATGGCTTAGTGGTCAGAGCGCTTGAATGGTTTTCAAGAGGCGCAGGTTCAAATCCTGCTTCGTCCAAATTTTTATACATTTTTAAATTTTGTATTATTGTAATATTATAATATTGTTGAAGAATTTTGAATTTACCGGGATTTGAAGCTGTACCACCCGTTGTATATTATTAAAGTGAAAATGATCAAAATTCTTTCTTTTTTTTATTAATCAGACCAAATTATCAAAGTCAAAAGTATTTCACATTTTCTTAATTAAAGTACGTAAGTATTCCACACAGCATTAGGCATGTTCCCATGTTAACTTGAACCTAGGTTCTCACATGGTGTTAAGGCACTCGATTTTTGTAATGGGAACAGAATGCCTTAACACTGGGTCCCCATGTTCCCTCAGAGTACCCCACTATGTGCAGGATACAGTATAAAAATGTGTGGTACAAACGGACGAAGCCGCGAGCCGGTCGCTAGTATATAAATAAAAAAGACAAAACAAATATTAATACTTTATTACTATTCAAAATTGACACTCGATAAAAAAAGTTGCACATTTTATAATAATGAGTATTTCAAAGATAATACTTATGTATTGAAAATTCAATATAAAATTATCAGTGCATATACTATTACTATAAGATTAAGGTGATATATATGACAGAGGAGTGATTAGTCACTACGTTTTTTACATGTGATCTCTAAATTTTAGAAATTAATAAGAATTTTGCCAATAAAATATTCACTATACATAGGTAATTGGTAATTTTCTATAGTTGTTTTTGCTTCACGCTGTATCCCGCATACAGTATGCTAGGCGAAAGGAATCTGAGAATCTTGTTAACACTTTCGCACCCCATTTTCCGTTTCGCGTAACTCAACGCCGGATTAAATTCTATTTTATAACATTGGCGTACTGATCGTTTTTAATATTTTTTTCGTCATTATAGCGCATTTACGTTCAATTAGAGATTTAAATTAAACCGAAAGAAAGCCTGCCAAAATACACACCTCCATTGTTACTAATATATAATATAAATTTTACATAAACAATTTTAATTTAATTAAAAAAAAAACACAATATGTTCTACTACTTATTATATATAATTACAACTACAATTACCTATAAATGGCCAATGTGGTAAGACAAGGAGCCAAAATCAATACATATTATATAAGCAATTAAAGACTTGAAGCGTGTGACTGTAAACGACAGGTTCTGGGTTCGATCCCCAGTCGAGGAAATGGAATATTTAATATTTTCAATTTAAATATTGAATATTTTCATTTCTTCGCTCTGGTAATAGCTAAGCGCGGCGTTGAGATCCGCCACTAGACACGCAACGCCACATTTTCGGCGGTGCGTGGGAAATGTAACGGAGTGTCTTAACACTAGGTTCCCAGGTTCCCTCTGTTTACCCTGCCATGTGCGGGATACAGCATGAAGCTGAAAGGAATTCAATGTCTTGTAAAAAATAAATGAATATAAATATGATTTATTTTTGACAAAAATACGAAAATAGAAAAATCAATATCCATGCTTCCCAAGTGTTTGCTCCACTTCTTTTACATATTTCTCTGATACCTTCTGCTGTCTCATCTCGGATACCTAAAAAAATATAATTAGTAATTACGTAAAATAAACCTAAAAATATATAATTAATAATTACGTAAAATAAACTAAAAAAATATAATTAATAATTACGTAAAATAAACTAAAAAAATATAATTAATAATTACGTAAAATAAACTAAAAAAATATAATTAATAATTACGTAAAATAAACTAAAAAAATATAATTAATAATTACGTAAAATAAACTAAAAAAATATAATTAATAATTGCGTAAAATAAACTAAAAAAAAAAACTTTATTTTTATTTTATTAATAATAGGAAAATAGTACGCTTATAGCACTACCATGCTGTTTGCAGATAAAAATAAATATCAAAAAAAAAGAAAAAAAAAATTAAACAATAACTTAGCTATTTTTTAGCAAAAAGGCTAGTTTTAGATTTTTCTTAATTTTATGTATTTTTTCATACTATTGCATTGTCATATTATTGAAAGTCGATCAAAGAGTTTCCATTGTCGACTGACAAAGTGACAAAGTACATCGAGTAGGCATCGAACCCACAACCTATCACATTTACAGACCGCACGCTCGTGCCAACATGCTTCAACCAACTACGTATCGTAATAAATACAATACATACTTACTTAGCTTCCCTTTGTATCCTGCACATGGCAGGATAGCCGAAGGGAACTTGGGAACCTAGTGTTAAAACACTCCGTTCCCTTCCACTTTCCACCGCACTTTGCCTCGTCACCAGAGCCAAGAAAATGATAATATTATATACTCAATTTTCTCAAGTGGGGATCGAATCCACAACCTATCCATTTAGAGTAGCATGCTTGTACTCTCCGCCACTACAGACTTCAAATATAAGAAAAGCCTCAACACCTTCTGCTTAATAACTCTCCTCTCATACTTCTCCTGCTGGTCTTGCTCCATGCGGAGAGCGACGCCCTCGTTGTGGATCTTCTCGCGTAATTCAGCGCTGAAATTATAAAATATGTTATCAGTCAGAGATAAAAAAAAAACGTGTTATCAAAACATAAAGAGTGTCAATTCATTTGTATATTGTGTCTAATAATAGATAGCACAAAGAAACTTTTCCTTGATTAGCTCCACGCTGAATCCCGTATTTAGCCGGTTAGGCAGAAAGAACACAGTGTCAAGACACTACCTTCTCCATATTCCGCGACGAATTCTTAAACGAAACGAAATTAAATGTCTACATGTTTATAATAAATCTGTAACCGATCGCCGGTCACCGGAATGTATATGGAAGATATATTAAAAACTTATAGGGGACGTTTATTAATGTGGTGAGATCAAAAAGAGGCCTGTCGTGGTGCTGCAGCACAAGCGTGTTACTGTAACCGACAGGTTCAGGATTCAATCCCCACTCGAGGAAATGAAATAAATAATATTTTCAATTTAAATATTTAATATTTCATTTCTTCGCTCTGGTAATAAGGCAAAGCGCGGCGTTGAGTTCCGCCACTCAACACGCAATGCCTTAAATTCGACGGAAAGTGGGGAACGGACGTGGAACGGAGTGTCTTAACGCTAGGTTCCCAAGTTCCCTCTGCCTACCCTGCCATGTGCGGAATACAGCGTGAAGCTGAGTGAGTGAGTGAGATCAAAAATAGTGACTTAAATTCTAAAAGAATATTAATATTTCCATATTAAGTATATATCGGCAATTTTCCGTCTAGTGTTGATTTTATTTCAATCGATTGATAAATAAAAATGTCAATTAAATAAAAAAAAATTGTATGACTGACTTTTTTATTTAAAAAAAAAAACATTTTTTGTTCATCATACAATTTTTTTTAGCTAAAATTTTAGTTTTCAATGTATAAATATCGTTTTAAAACCGATAATTTAGACAGAACAAATATTTTCATTTGACATTAGCAAATAAAAATAATACTTAATCCAAGCGAGCAAAGCCACGGGCGGGTAGCTAGTGCCAAAATAACTTCATTCCATCAAGCGGGAATCGAATCCACAACCCGTACCATGGCTAATAGACAAACAAAAGCATATTTACCGAGCGCGTTCTTTATCATTGATCTGCTTCATGATCTCCTGTCGGTGACGCTCGACGCGAGCTTTATGTTTCTCTTCCAACTGAAATTTAAAAATAACTTGGCTATAGTAAATGTTAAATGCTATTTGATATTTCAATAGTAAATTATAGACGTGGCGCAGCGGCACAAGCGTGTGACTGTGAACGACAGGTTGTGGATTCGATACCCAGTCGAGGAAATGAAATATTTAATATTGTTAAAATACAATGTAATAAATATATATATATTAATGCTGGTCACATATGTCGGATCTATTATAATTTTAAAAATAATTCTAATGGTTACTCTATTGTTTTTTTCTTGTCTATAAATAGGGCGTTCTATTATTTTTGATACCATAATACGCTGTGTCGTTTTCTAAATAAAAACCACTATATTTAACCTAAAATATTGTTCTTTATTAAATTCTAACAAATATTCTCATTTTTTTTGGCTCTGGTGACATGGCAAAGCGCGGCGTTGAGTTCCGCCACTCAACGGAACGGAACGTGTCTCAACACTTGGTCACCAAGTTTCCTCTGCCTACCCTGCCATGTGAGCTGAGTAATTATAGAAGTTTACCTTTATTTTAACTACAACTGTTTTATACATATTAAGGACTGTTGATTGTACAGTAAAAGCGACAAATTTTGGGTTCGATACCTACGCAGGGAAATATTTCATGTTTTCGAAAGAAATATTTAATATTCTCATTTCTTTGCGCTTGTCAATCGAGGCAAAATGCGGCGTTGAGTTGCGCCGTTCAACACGCAATGCCTCAAATACGGCGAGCGGTGGGGAACAGAACGTGTCCATCCATCATAAAAATATATAAGCCATTAAACACAAAAATAAAAACAACCATAAAACATAAATAATTCTTTTACTTACTAATTCTAAAGTACCCTACCTCATATATAAGAATAAATTACATTAAAACCGGCCAAGTGCCAGTCGAATTTGCAAATACAGCGGTTCCGTACCATCATATATAAAAATGGTAAAAAAGTAACGTCCTTGTATGGAAGTCACCTTAAATATCTATTTTATTTCGTTATTTGGAACCTCATTTATAGGGATAGGGTCCCTTTTAACCCAAAGGGTAATAGACCCTACTCTTGGGAACCCTTAAGGAACCTATAAAGTGGTACAAACCTACGTAGTGGACACCTACCTGTTTCTCTTTCTGAATGAACTCCTCGTTCTGGCGCGCCGCGTTGTTGAAACTTTGCTCGTCTTTGGCTATTTCACGTGCGATCAGACGGTGGATGTCGTTAATCTGTATGATTCAAATTCAAATTCAAAATATTCTTTATTCAAATAGATTTAAGCAAGTACTTTTGAATCGTCAGGAGCATAAAACTACCACCGCCTCAGAATGGGGTTCTGCTGAGAAGAACCGGCAAGAAACTCAACAGTTGCTCTTATCAGTATTGAATATTGTTACAATTTTTACATTGTTTAATACAATGGAGTCACCATCCTGCATGAAATTCAAATGACCTCAATTAAATGCAATTTTTATCATTCAAATATTCTTGGACAGTGTAGTATGCTTTCTTAATTAACACTGCTTAAACATTAACTTTAAACTTCTCCAGTGGCAAATTCAAAATACACTGCGGAATACTATTATAGATACGTAAAATAATTCATATTTTTACTATATATAGTGTTATTTTTTTATTATTTTTCTTTGCGGCAGATTTTTGCTAAAAGAGCGACATATTGTGAGTACGATCCCAGCTTAAGAAAATGAAATATTTAATATCTTTTGCCCTCTGGTAACGAGAAAAAAGCACGGCGGTGAGTTTCGCCACTAAAAACGTAGTACCACTAGAATTAGACGGAGAGTGGGGAACGGAGTGTTTTAACACGTTCCCAAGTTAGGTTTCCTAAGTTTTCTCTGTAGAGCATACAGCGTATCCTACATTTATCGTAATAAAAAATATATAACTTATTAAAACATTGTATGGATATAAGCTACGATAAAAAAACATGGTTTAAAAACGTTATTTCTCTTTAAATATTATACTATATGTGAAATAAAGTTAAAAATAATTAATATACATATTTAATATTTCCTATACATAGAGGCCTCTCGCGGCGCAGCAGTTCAAGCGTGTAACTGTAAACGACAGGTTGTAAGTTCGATACCCACTCAAAGAAATGAAATATTTAATATTTCCAATTTAAATAGTTAATATTTTCATTTCTTCGCTCTGGCAATGAGGCAAAGAACGGCGTTGAGTTCCGCCACTCATTGCGCAATGCTTCAAATTCAGCGGAGTGTCTTAACACTAGGTTTCTAAGTACTCTCTGTCTACCCTGCCATGTGCGGGATACAGCGTGAAGCTAAAAGAAAAATTCAGATACTTCATCTATATATTCTATTCTATATATAATATATTTTTTCATAGATGCATCAATTATTTAAGACAACCCACCTGTTGTACCCTAGCTTCGTGCAGTCTCTTCATTTCCAAATTACGTTTGATAGCAGCTTCCTTCTCCTTGCGTCGATATTCTCTTTCTACATCTTCTTGTATCTTGAGATTGCGTATTCTTTCCAATTCTTCTTTTAACTCTTGTTCTGCCTAACAATAATATTAAAATGGTACAATTAATTATGTCTCTAGATTTCCTTTTTTTTTTAGCCTCACGCTGTATCCCGCACGAGTTAGGGTAGGCAGAGGGAACCCGGGAACCTAGTGTTGAGACACTCCGTTCCACTTCCGTTCCTCACTTTCCGCCGCGTGGTGAGTGGCGGAACTCAACGCCGCGCTTTGCCTTATTACCAGAGCGAAGAAATGAGAATATTAAATATTTAAATTGAAAATATTAAATATTTCGTTTCCTCGAGTGGCGGATCGAACCCAGAACCTGTCGGTTACAGCCACACGCTTGTGCCGCTGCGCCACGACATGCCTCTAGAATTATGGACGGTAATTTTAATTTAGATTTGTTAATTTAATCATAGTATTTTGTTAGAGGCCAGTCATAGCGCAGACGCGCAAACGTGCGATAGTATGTAAGACAAATTGTGGATTCCATTCTCACTCGAGGAAATTAAATATAAAACATTTTCCTTTTTTTTGCTGTGTTAAAGAGTTAAATCGCGACAGTGAGTTCCGTCAATCAATACGGAACGCCTTTAGGCTTCAGCGGAAAAGTGGTGAACAGAGGATGTTTTAATGGAAACGGGGTATCTTAACACTAGGTTCCCAGGTTCCTACTCTGCTATGTGCGCAATACAGGGAGGCTCAAAAAAGGTTATTTCATTATTTCTTTGTTTAATCTGATATCGCAACATAATTATGGTAAATTATACGCCATTAATAAACTATAGACAAGCGAAGTAAATCCTACATTTTGTTTACTTAATATAAAGGAATATTAATTTCATAAAGTAAAGTTGATAACTTTACTCTGTATACGATTAAAATACATAAAACTGTATCAAATTAGAGAAATCCTATATTAATTATCATATGAATAATAAAATGGCTGCCGTAGCATAGCGGTAGTAGAGAAATGCCGACGGTTCAATAATTGATTCCCGCTCGTGCTATTTCCTCTTGTATCAAGACAAAACGCGGTGTTAAGATCCGTCTCTCATCACAACACTATCTCCAAAATTGGACTAAACGTGGAAAACGGAGTGTCCTAACACCATGTTCCCTCCACGTACCCTTGTTATTTATAAACAAGATATGGCAAGGTACCTTTTGTGCCTTTGCAATATGATCGATGCCCTTCTGCTTAGCAGCTTTCACTGCTTCAGCGTCAGCCCTGTTCTTCGCCTCCCTTTCCTGCTTTTGTCTCAGAAAGTTGGCGATTCTCAGATCCATTATACGTTCTTCTTCATTCTGCAATTGCTTGTAGTACAAGAGCTCAGCGTTGCCTGTTGATTTCAGGCTATTATTTTTTCTTAGTTTTACGCTGTATTCCGAATATATGGGGGTAGGCAAAAGGAACTTAAGAATAGGTTCCTAAGTACCCTCTGCCTACACAACAAAAAACTAACAATAAGGTGTTGAGACACCCCGTTCCATTCCCCACTTTCCGACAACTTTCCTTTTTTTTTATCTTCACGCGGTATCCTGCACGAGGCAGGGTAGGCAGTGGGAACCCGGTAACCTAGTGTAAAGACACTCCGTCCGACTTCCGTTCCCCACTTTCCGCTGAATTTGATGCATTGCGTGTTGAGTGGCGGAACTCAACGCCGCGCTTTTAGAAATGAAACATTAAATATTTAAATTGAAAATATTAAATATTTAATTTCCTCGACTGGTGATCGAACCCAGAACCTGTCGGTTACAGTCACACACTTGTGCCGCTGCGCCACGACAGGCCTAAAAATATGTATATAATAAATGAAATGGAAAACGATACAGAGTGTCTCAACACTAGATTCCTAAGTTCCCTCTGCCTAACGTGCTATGTGCAGAATACAGCGAGAAGTTGAAAAATTAAACGTAGCACTTCTCGTAAGTTTTCATATAATTAAGTATACCTTGATCTAATATTTCCTTTAGCTTGGCTTGCCTCCCTTGTTTCTCTTTCAGTTTCTGTGCCTCATCTATTTGCATGGCAATGTTAGCTTGATTCACCCTAATACTCTCTTCCTCTATGCGTTC
>DWMZ01000784.1:0-19561 GCA_018249855.1 Eueides tales michaeli
CCGCCTTCCGAGCCGGTGGTAGCTTCCTGTAGGACTGACACTACAGACATTTCTATGTAACTTGACGATTCAAAAGTGCTTGTAATGGCCTAATTGAATAAAGAATATTTTGATTTTGATTTTGATAGTTTTGGTAGTTTTTGATAAAATAATATAATAATTTCATAACAAACCATATATGGGCATGGTACATGTTTGTACATATATATGTGGCAAGCAATAAATTCTTGACTAATTTGATATAGTGATCCACAAAAAGGGTCTGACAAGAATGGCAATAAACGAATGAAAATATTAGTTTTTTATTACGTTCTCTAACTTAATTATTATTACTTAGTATTTGTTATAATTGGCCGCTGTGGCACTGTATTTTACCGTAAATGCGGCGGGGCATTTAAAGAAAAATATAATGTTTATTTTTGGTTTAATGAAACAAAGCACCTTTGAGATCTACTATACAACACGCTATTTAAAAATTAGCCATAAAATTAAGAACTTTTAACAGAAGGGACCTATTATGTGTATATATGCGAAATATATCGTTAAGCTCACCTTTTTTAACGGATCATAATGAATAAAATTTTGTCTTTCTTTATTTAATTATTTTGTATATATTATGCTTATTGAAAGCATAAATCTTTTATTTAAATAAATAATTTAATTAGTAAACACAATTGTTTTAATGAGAACAGTGTCTTAAATACTGTATACTACGAGAATCTATAAAAAATGTTAATTTAATATCCGTTTCCGTAAGAATTTAGGTTATACCACTTTTACTGTTCCCTACATTTTCCAAGGAACCTCCATGCCGAATTTCAGCACTGCATTGTCTTGTACATTTACCGTAAATCACTCAATAACGACAGAGTTATATCTTCATATAGACTAATATTGTACATATGTTCATACAATTTTGATACAAAAATATCGTTTGATACAAAAATATCGTTTGATCCAAAAATATTGTATGTTCATACAATTTTGATAAAAAAATAGCGCGTATGAAAACATTGCTCAACCTTTCAGTCTTAAAGCTTTTGTGTATATTCTGAAACACGTACACGGATTATTAGGCTTAGTTAACATTCGCTAACAGGAAAGTTACTTATAAATTAGTTTGATTGCTAGACGTTATAGTAAAAAAATATATCATATAGGAGTACTTCTTTCTTTTACCTTGCTCGCTTCTTTCGCCAACATTTTACAATTATCGAATGAAATAAATAATAAATGACCGCCCCGCCCCGTCCCCACAACAGACAAAAAACACCTTACCTTTTTACTGATTTGTAAAATTTATGAAGCTTGGGTCGGTAGAGTTAGACCGTGTAGATTTAGAAGCTTGGCTCTATATGAGATCTGATATCTTTTACGCAGGCCAAAAATTATATGGTCGTCTTGGCAACATTTTACATAAAATGTTTTTGGTGGGATTTCAGTTCTTTTTGTAAGTTGCTAAGCAGTCTTTTTAGTGTTTATCGCATTAATTAAAAGTACTCACAGTCGATTTGCCCACCTCGTCATCAAAGGGCGTAAGTAATGATGAGAGACTCTTGATTTAGTAGTAGTTAGTTACTGTCTACAGTGCCGTGTAAACTTTCATGTCCTAATTCATAAAAATGCTGAATCTCATTTAAAATCCCCCCCCCCCCCACACTTTAGGGATTGGGGGTGAAAATTGTAAGCCTATCTGGGGGCACTATAGTGTTTTTCATATACTGAACTTTGTTTACATTTACACACAAATTTCGGCTTTCTAGCACTTCAGGAAGTACCCTAACATCTTGACATATGCCCCCCATTTTAGAAAATAGGGGGTGAAAGTTATAAGTTTATGATTTTTTTTGTTGGTTGTATACTATATTTAGATTACATACCAAATTTCAGCTTTCTAGCACACGTAGCCAAACATTTTGAAGATCATCAGTGTGTCAGTGACGAAATCGATGTATTTTAGATATCAATAAAATCAAAACTATTTGAGCTATTCAATTGAAACTTTGTATGTTTAATTAGTCTATTATTGAAATCACATCATGAGAATTTGAACTACCTGGTACATCAGAAATCAACTCTATGAGGATTCAAAAAAACGACGAAACACTTCGAGAAAAGGTAGGTAGTGCCCTTGTGCTTCGCTTGGTTCGTCTTGGCGGGATATATACATATATACACACACACATACATACATAAATATAAACAAACTGCTTTACGCTTGTGCTTCGGAACACGTTTTATTAGTAGAGAGAATATACATATATAGTGAGAACAACGTGTTGTGTATGTGCAACAAAGTGTTAAGACACTGTTCTACGTTCGAATTCTGTTCTTTAATTTCTGCCCAAATTTGATATTATGGGTGTAGAGAAACGAAATAATTCTTTCATCAACAACAATTAAGACTGTGAGTAAGTGTAAATTTGAGTATCACATGGGGGAACAAAATTATATTTTTTTCTCGGTCTTGTAACGAGGCAAAGCGCGACCTTGTGATCAACCATTCAACACGCAATATCTTAAGAATTCTATGGAAAGTAGAGAACAGAATGTCTTGGGTTCGAGGGTTCCCTCTGCCTCCTCTTTTGTCATTATATACATATAAATGAATAGTTAATTTTCTTCCTATTATCGTTATTAAAAGAAACTTACAAGCCATTTAACAAAACGTTCCTTCCTAATAGTTTATTTCTAAAGTTTTTTTTTTATACTTTAACACAGTAAGTTATATTTATTAGTGTATAGTGTACTATCTAATCCAGGTCAACTATATTACGCCTACTTTATAGACATGTATGAGTCGACGCAGCGAGATGAAATCCAATACCATATTTTTGTACAAGCAAAAACCCTAAATTAAAATAAAAGTGAAATAAATAAACATTACCTAAAAACTTTATCTGAAATTAGAATCATACTAAAGGCCTCGTGTGTACTTTAATAATAATTTAAGCTTTTTTTCTCTTTATACTCTAAGGAAGTCAAAATAGTTAACAAACGTATGAAAGTTTTAAGGAATCGTGTTTTAAATCCGTGTCTCTCAGAATCCGTCCAATCACTCGTCGCTATTTATACATATACATATACTTTAACATAACTCAGTGGTATAAACGTATCACTGTAAACGACAGGTTGTGGGTTCGATCCCCACTCAAGGAAATAATATATTTCATTTTCAAATTAAATTTATAATGATTTCATTTCTCCACTCTGGTTATAAGGCAAAGCGCGGCGTTGAGTTCAGCCAATCAAAACGCAATGCTTCAAATTCGGAGGATTGTGGGGAACGGAACGGAGCGTGTTAACAATAAGTTCCCCCATGTTCCCCCTGCCTACCCTGCCATGTATAAATACAGCGTGAAGCAAGAAAAACAAAGGAAATATTACAGTTATTATTTAACGTATATTAGTAAAGTATTTCTAAAGCTTAAATGGTGTCCGAGGGACGTATGGGGTCCGAATCCCGTTACATTAAAATTTTAATACGTTTTGAAATACCAAGTTATGTATATATAATATGGATATTTTATCCTTGTGCAATATATCTAAATCTTATATACATATAACAACAGCAACGTATAACAGTTTACAGTATACTTGAAAAAGACATTTACATACTTAATATATCTTAAAATTATTCGCACACGTCGCCAAGAATTTTAAATCATACCGTTATAAAATAGTTGAATGTTTCTATGTACGAATATATAAATACATAAAATCTGAATCTCGAATACTGTTTCAACGATTTTCATAAAGTTTATACAATATTTTAGAAAATATCATTTTCTTCTTGTTTTCAGGTAATGAAAAATTGGTGTAAAATGTAATAAGAATAAGAAGGTAAATTTCTTCAGAATTTACAAAGTTTAGTAGCTCCGTAGAGAAATTAGGCGGTCTCAGGCCTTTAAAATCTTGATTCAGTTCTGATTGCTTGCTATTCTATATATTTTTTTCTTTTTTTAATATGTACTTTGTATTTTAAAATAAAAAAAATATGATTTACCAAAGAAACACTGAGCAAAGCTTGGTCATCTAGTTACTTTATACTAATATTATAATGCTGAAGAGTTTGTATGGAACACGCTAATATCAGAAAATGATTAATTATTTTAGTATTCTATAGTCTACTTATCGAAGAAGGCTCTTGGTCGTTTAAGTTAGTAGCCAGTAATGGATTACATTGATATATGGGTTTTACTACACTAGCGGTCGAAACAGCCTCGGGCCTCTAGCATGTGTCATTTGTCTTACACAACTCTGAAAGCTTGGTTTCTATCACGAAAGAGAGATGAGCGGTTAATACTTAGGCGAAATAAACTTTACACTAACAAAGAGTTTTATATTTTTTAATTACTTCGCTTCGTTCACTAGAACTGAGCGAATTTGTTTCAACTCTTTTCGCTCACTTGGTTACCGCAAGATTATTTATTAGTGAAAAGATTCAGTTCTCTTGCGAGTGCGAGTGAGCAAACACTATCTTTAGTTCAATAACTGTTATATTATGTCTTATTCTTATTACGTTTTATTCTATAACTATACTTTTTTTAACTTCACACTGTGGAGACACTGCGTGTTGAATGGCGGAATTCATTGCCCCGATTGCGTCATATACATGAGTGAAGAAATGGAAATAACAAATATTTAATTCAACAAAAATGGGCGTCGAACCCATTACCCGTCAAGTCACACGCTTGTACCTCTGCACCACGATTGGCCTTTTGAAACATAAGTAACACAATATTTGTACGTTCTCCCTATCTACAATGCTATTCTGAAAAAAAATGTTAGGAAATAATTTATTCACGGAAAAACTGCAATGGAATCTGCAAGTTTACGCAAGTGCAACTTTACGAGTGGAAGAGTCACGTTGTCAGCATGTATATTGCAGAACAAAGCAAAAGTAGTTAACACGTTCACTGCGGCTTGAGGTCGATTCGGCCACATGGTAGACTTTCGTCTGGTGTGACGTGTATAACTCGTGTTTTCACTCTGGTGCGGTGGCCGTTTACAGTCAACGGTATAACATAGGACAAAGACAAATAACGATAGATATCTTTACGTGTGCGAAGCATTGAATAATCGTCGAAATAAGCCTCAAACGCACTGAACACAAAATGATTGATTAAGGAGCGATTTTAAACTCAAGCGGTGTACGGCTCGAGATGTTTGAGAGCAGTTAAGTCGACTTTAGTTCCGCTACCATAGTCGATACTGGACACGTTTCTTTGCGCAATATACGTCGTGTAAAGTGTTAGTTCGTTATTGTTATTAAATTTTTATGTTTATTTTTTTTCTGTGTGTTTTGTTATAAAATTAGACAAATATGCAGTATCGAACTCATAAGGAATGCAATAAAAGGTTAAAATACTTTTTAATAATTTAGAATCAGACAATGAAAGTGAAAATTCTTGGTAATGTACAAGTCCCCATCGATTGAGATTTGCAGAAGATCTTAACCTATCTATCAACGTGCCTAAATATTTAAACATCTCCCTTAAATAAAGAGGAGACTTATTGGTAAATAACACACAGTACAGGCGACAACGGATTGGAAGGCACTTGAGCTTTAAACGAAAATCAGATACGTGGTCATATTTGTGTAGGTTAAATATGAATCGATCAACAAGGTTTTGAAGTCACTCAAGTTTGTTTAGGTAGTCCTCAGGTAAATTAGGATAGCTTGCGTCTGCATAACCGAGAATTGGGAGAACAAGAGAGTTTGCTAACATAACTTTGGTGGGGATTGGTAAAACAGGCCGAATACGTCGAAGCGAGCCTAATGTACGGAGAATTTTTACACTTATGTTGGTTATCTGCTTAGACCATGATAACGTTTGGTCTAAATGTATCCCCAGGTCTTTGATTGTACTGTAATATGGAATTACAACGCTTACGCTTTGCCTAACCTATCTTCAACAAGATAAATTCATACATATAAAAGTAAAGTTTATATATTATCAACATTCATTGACTTGCAATATTTGAATATTATCGGTATAAAATCTAAAGAATACAGATTGACGTCTTCAGAACCGAGACGACACCGAACAAAAGCTTCCAGTGTTCATACAAAATGCTTATTTTGCAAGAGAATAGTATACTCTCAATTTTGTAGATAATTTATTATTTTAAGTCAGCTATAGCTGGGAATATGTAGGTCTTTTTTATTTCTTTTGTTCTCCACTTTGTGTCCTAATTTCAGATCGTGTCTTGATCAAGAAATCTTGAAAGTCACTTCTGAAATACAATTTAAATCGATATATTTTAGCATTCAATTTTTTTTAACTTTTTTTCAGCTTTACGTTATATGATGATAATGCGGGGAGCACGTAACAGGTAGGCAGAGGAAATATGGAAACCCAGTATTGAACCTTGGGGATTGAACCCACAACCTGTCAAGTTCAATGTCGCATATTTGTGCCCCTTCATGTCACAAATTGATATATATCAATTAATACATAAAAAAACATTAGTTACTTAAATATAATAAAATATTAAGCAATTATTTCTGTTATATTATACATAGGTAGAATAAAACGTTGAATTCATATTTCCCTGATTGTGCAGGAATTTACGGTAATGGGTACAGGTACGTAAATTATTATTCAACTGCAATATGACGCACGAAGAAAGTAATTTTAAGCTTAATATACTTAAAATATGCCCTAAAGTTTTAAGCTTCACGATAAATATTCTTCCCAAGCCATTTCAAAGCTATATATTTGCATAATGAAATTTTCTTTTGTACATTTACGAGCCTTATCTGTATGTGTGGTACAATTTAGTCGATAGAATGGTTCGGAGTTAATATGATTATGTTCTGGCGTTTAAATACTGGAAGTAGAATGTAAAAGTGTATATTAAATATATTTTTAAGCCATTTTTTAGCTTCACGCAGTAACTAGCATATGGCAGGTTAGTCAGAGGAAACTCGGGAACCTAGTGTTAATACATTCTGTTACGTTCCCCACTTTCTGCAGAATTTGAATCATTATTTGTTGAGTGGCGAACCTTAACATCGTGGAACAGCGAAGAAATGAAAATATTTAAATTTAATTTCCTCGAATGGAGATTACACCTACTGTCTGTCGCTTATACAGTAGTACGGTTTTGAGACTATTTTTTACACTGTATATTAAAAATATATTAAAATTTGAGAAGAAGAGTTTATTTGGTATAAAATAGTTTCTTTCTTATATAGAACATGTTTAAGCGTAAAAAATATTTTACAATATGTCATGTGACATAGGCCACAGGTAGTCTCTTATATGATATGAAATAACCAAAATATTACAACAATAAAACCATAAAACCCCAGTAGTGTAGTTCTCTCGCACGTTTTACCGTATATTGTACGTTAGATTGAAGCGTAAGATACGTTCCAAAAAGCTAAACGACCTTCCTGACTGAAATATCCACATACACAATCTTAGCAAAAATATCTTTTACATGCTATAGAGATTCTTACACAGCTCCGGGGCTTTGGTGATGCGAATTGTAAAGGGAATGGTTGCGAGTTTGATGCCAGGGCAATGATTATGTTTTTAAAATTTGTTAGAAATTGTGGAACGGAATGTTTTAACATAAAATTCCTTTTCCCAATTCAATGCTTTATACGGAATACTCGTATTACTTAAAGTTTTTTTTTCTTTTCCGTGCCCAAAGAGTAAAACATGATAGAGACTGAGACTGACACTCATCAGGTTGTATCTCAAAAAGTGAATACTTAGAAAGTGGCAGATAAGTTGAGAGAGATTGTATACATTTGAGGCCTATCGTGGCGCAGAAGCACAGCGTGTGACTGTAAGTGATAAATTGTGAGTGGGGATCGACCCCACTTGAGGAAGTGAAACATTTAAAATTTTGCAAATATTTTTTTTTCATTTCCAACACGAAATGCTACAAATTCAGCGAAAAGTAGAAAACGGAACAGTGTCTTAATACAAGGTTCACAAGTTCCCTCTGCCTAAACTGCGTGAATACAGCATAAAATGTACAGGATACAGTGTGAAGCTGAAAAAAAAGGTAAAGAAAATTTCTTAAAGAAATTGCCATCGTGGTGTAGTGGAAAAGTATGATGTAAAAGCGCAATAAACATAGTAAAATATTTGATTTTTTATCTATTCATATGACTTTTTGGTATCTTACAACTGAAATTACAAAATTCTGGAACTGAACATCAAAAATATTTCCATTTTTTTTTATTAAATGTAAATTTCTATGGGAATTGAACGCACAACTATCTTTAATATACAGCAAGAAATATAATCTGCATTTGGTTATCTTTTAAACTTTTAATTTAATTTGTGGCCACCGAATTAACTAAGTCAGTACTTCAAATAAATTAAAGGGATTAGTTTAGTAGATTTTATCTTTTCTATTTTCATTTAATACTGTTGCTTGAACTCAAAAGATAAAGTTATTGTAAAGTGTACGCTATGGTCTCGGGTTCAACCTTGATTCAGAATGTTGACACTTGTTTTTTTTTTAGTTTATAACCAAAAACCGGTGTTTAAATCCGTCACATAATAGTATCTTTATATCGCTTGAGAGTGGAGAAGAAAGAGAATTTAAAATTAATTGTTCGCCAATTACGTAAAATCTTTCATATAAATAAAGACGAAAAAAACAGAAAAATAATCCAAATTTAAGGCTAAAATTCACTTAAGTATAGGGCCTGGGGTCTTTAAGAGCAACAAGATGTTGGTTCGATTCCTACTCGAGGATTTAGTATTTAAATTTCCTCGCTCTCGTAACGAGGCAAATCGAGGCATTGAGTTCCGCCACTCATTACATAATGCCTCCAGAGTTCGATGTAAAGTGGGGAACGTAAATGTCTAAATGGGAACGAATTGCCTTAACACTGAGTTCCTAGATTGCCACTAAAAACTCTGCTATATACAAGATACAGAGCAAAACTAATATATTTAACTTATCTCACTATCATACAAAATTAGATCATCTATAGATAAATAAATATATTATAAGGACAACCCAGAAAAACACTTGCAGGTCACACTAAAACACATTAATTTCTACTGTTGCAGATTATTAATTTGACTATACAATAATCGTCAAGTAAAATGGAATGACCTAAAGCGTTGATGCTTACTTATATAGTAAGCCAATACCTCCTTTGCTTGATTATTTTCCAACCTTGCAATAGATGTATTTTAAGCAGTTTTTTCCCGCAAAGAGTAAAGAAAAACGTAAAAACAGTCTATTTCTCCACTTTCCGCCAAACATTTGCAATATTGTGGATTAAGTATCAGAGTTAAACGCTGTACTTTATATAGAGCAAAATTATAAAAATAATAATAATCCCCATTATACAAAAAAAATCTGATCTGATTTATAACCTAAAAAGCTCATATAACTATGAAAGAACAACGCCTAAGTATAGATAGTCATATAGACAAATGATCCATTAGCTTAATTAAGCTAGACTCAATTAAAAGGAATAAAACACTATATTCTAATGGCTAGGTGTGGAGCTTTATGCAACCTGAATGGTAATTTTGCATTACTTGTTAACAATGACAATTTGCTTTTGAGTTTAGAGAATTACTTTTATTTTAATAACCCTGGTAGTAAAAGCTCGACAGCTCCTACAGTAAATATGCAATGGAAAATACACAGCGTGAAGTTTGTCCATTTTCCACCAGTTGCATATGATATCTAGGTGTTTTATATTGTCCTAATTTTTTTTATTTAAAAATACTTTTAAGCTTTAAGTTGCATTTCACACATAGCAGGGTAGGTAGAGGGAACCTCGCAACCTAGTGTTAAGGCACTGTATCCCCTTACGACTTGTTCATTACCCATCTCGAGTCAATCATGAAAGAAAAAGTAAAAAAAGATATTTCATTGCTTTATAATATACTACATGTCGCTAGAATGTTTCGTTTAAGCATGACGCTTGCCATGGTGCTCTCATATAAATAAGTTTTCTAAGGTGCATATTCTTATTTTTACAAAGCTTAGTAAATGTTTTTACTGATTTTAAAATATTCATCTGTGTATGTCAAATTTAGGATAGAAGAATACTTTAGTTATGTTTAAATAAATTGTAAAAAAGCATATAAGAATTCAACGAGGCAAAGAGCGGCGTTAAATTTCACCACTCTACACGCGATGTCCCTCTTGGAATCCATTCAACAGCTCTGATTACTAAGTCATAAGTTTTCATCAAGCTACGTCGACATTCTTATACATTTTTTAAGGTTCACACTGTATCCTGCACATGGCATTCATCATGAAATCTCAGAAACTACAACCGCTAGGAGTTTCAAATTTTGTATCCCATACAAAATTTTTGTTTTTGTATCCAATACAAAATATTTCTTTTTTTGGGACCTAGCTGCTCACAAAGACGGAATGCTGTGAATTTAGTCCCCTCTAAGGGGGGGGGAGGCTTTTCTGGGGTTGATAGTTTGTATGACACTTCCTTACTACAAGTGCGAGGAGTGTCATATTTTGCATAGAAATTATTTTTGGCACGTACATGCTATTTAACATGGATTTTTTTTTTCTCTAGTGTCACAAATTTTGCACAAACATTTTTTTTGAGTTATCTTGCTAAGTCGTAAAGTCGCGAAATTAGACTCCTCATACAATGCCGATACTTCAATTCTAAGAAATACTTAGTAGTTATAAGTAAGAGTATAACAAATAAAAGTATTTTTATTTTTATTCAATATACTGATGAGAACAAACGTTGGTGAATCAACAAACAAATAAATATCAAAACTCTTGAAAATATATTTCATTAGACACGTAAATGTGTATAAAAGGAACACTATGAAATTGAAATCGCACAGAACCGTACGTAACGTGCTAACAATGGTCTATAAGAGCCAATTTTCTATCTTTTGTGCGAAATACAAATTACTTTAGTCTGAACGATATCTTCTGCACCCAATCACATATTATTTATCTACAATTTTATAAACACAGTTCATTCACTTAACAGACTTTATTTCTATGTAATTTATTGTAATATATACTTATGTTTGTAGTTTTACGCTGTATACTGCATATAGCAGGCTAAGCTGGGGGAATTTGGGTACCTAGTAAATAAACTGCGTTTCCATTAGGACATTCACGTTCTACATTTTCCGCCGAATTAAATAGATATAGAGACTTAATGTTTCTAAAGGTAGAAAACAGAAATAGTAACCGAATGTAAAGGAAAGTAATCGAATCCACAGACTACCTCGCTTACAGCACGCTGAGCCCTTGCGCCGTGACAAGCCTAAACTCCGCGTTTTGTCTACAATATTATAGAAAATATACCCAGCGTGATGGAACCCGTAAGTCAACTATTTAAAACCACACAATATACACTGCTTTAGGACATTCAAAACAAATTTTATTTGGGTTTTCAATCTTTTTATTTTCCCGGTCTCGTTAAGATAAAACACATTCGCAAGTTCTCTATTTCGGATAGAAAGTGGAGAACAGAGAGTAAAAGTCACGATTGTAAATAAAATAGTGAATATTTTCATTTCTTGATTTTTTTGCTTGAATTCCGTCCATCAACAAGATATAAACTTGAAGCCTAACAAACTCGGCAGAAAATGGTTAACGCAACTGTCTAAATGGGAATCAGAGTGTCCTACCACTACGTTTCCCAGGGTCACTCTGCCTACTTTACTATGCGTGGGATATACTGAAAATTGAATCATTTCAATTATATTAAGCTGTCGTAGCACGTCATGGTTTCGCAATCAGGGGCATGAATTATTTTCATTTTCTCACACTTTATAAAACAAAATGCGGCATATAAAGTCTTGAAAATAATGTGAAAAACATTGAACGGAGAGTGTTAACACAAGGTTCCCTCTGGCTACTCTATAAATTCTATTTTGCAATAAAGTATGAAAGCTAGAAAAAATTGTTAATTTGTGTCTAACCCCGTTATTTACGCAACAACGCACAAAAATTTCTATACATATTTTTGAATTTCATACATATTTTAAAATACTAATTTAATAAAATAAAGAGGCTTGTCGTGGCGCAGCGGCTCAAGCATGTGGCTGTAACCGATAGGTTCTGGGTTCGATCTCAGTCGAGGAAATGAAATATTTAATATTTTCAACTTAAGTATTTCATATTTCATTTCTTCGCTCTGGTAATAAGGCAAAGCGCGGCGTTGAGTTCCGCCACTCAACACGCAATGCCTCAAATTCGCTGGAAAGTGGAGGACGGAAGCGGAACGGTGTGCCTTGACACTAGGTTCCCAGGTTCCCTTTGCCTACCCTGCCTTGTGCGGGATACAGTGTGAAGCTAAAAAAAAATAATAGAATAAAAATTTGCGGCATAAAGGATCCGCGGCTTATTAATAATTTTATTTTGAAACATCTTCACAGTAATTTAAAGCTCGCTTTGAAATTGCTTGAGTGCGAGCTACTTTATTAGGTTTCTCTCTAACATTTGTATACTTTTCTCAAGTTACTCGAAGCCAGTGGCGCAGGGGCAAACCACGACCGGTTGTGGATTCGATTCCCACTCAAGGAAAGGTAATATTTAATACTTTCAAATTAAATTCATTTCTTCGTTCTGGTAACATGACAAATTGCAGCGTTAAGTCCACACAGGCACTCAACACGCAATGTCTGTGACTTAACACTAGGTTCCCAAGTTCCCTTTGCCTACTTTCCCTTGTACGGAATAAAACGTGAAGCTGAGTATGCGTTTACTTAAAATGTTGTTTGCTTATTGCATTTTAAGTGGCGGAACTCAACGCCGCGCGTTTTCTCGATACCTAAAATATTGATTATTTCATTTTTTCTTTTTCTGCTTCACTACACTTTTCTCACTCTGGTAACAAAGCAAAGCAATGCAATGGTCTAACAAGCTCTAAGCTCAACTAAATTCCAAGTCAGACGAAGTTATAACTTTACAAATAATATTGTTATATCCACTGATGAAATATAAATAAAATTTAATTAATTTAGTGGTAAGAGAGGGAGGATTGACCTTCGAAAACACAGTATCTACGATACTGGAGGAAGGTCACGTAAAAAGTATGAGGGCCCCCCGGAGGGCATGTATGAAGAGGTTAATGACAGTGGACGAGGCGAAAGAGGTATGCCGAGACCGTAGCGTTTGGCGCTCCGTTCTCTTTGCCTACCCCGCTAGAGATATAGCTAAGTTAAGTTAACTTAATTAATTTTACTTCATTTCTTACACTGCGGGAATTTTTCGTTCAGAATTCATTGTAATAAGGTAAAAATATAATCTTACTGATTTTTTAAATTCATTGATCATCAAAATATTTGTTTTAGTGTACAGTGTTTGAGGCTGTCGTGGCACCGTAAGCGTGACAGGTTGTGGGTTCGCTCCTTAATTAGAATAATGAAATATTTAATATTTTAATTTCTTTGCTCTATTGACAAGTCACGGTGTTAAATTACGCTACTCAACAGGCAATGCTTCTTCGGTGGAAAGTGAGGAATGCGACGGAGTGTCATGATACTAGATTTCCTCAACCTAGGGTAGGCCATTTATGAAACAAAAAAAGAGTATCTTAGCAGACACATTATTAAAACGTTTAATAAAACAGTTTTCTACACATCACATGTATATAATAATTTGTATATAATAAGACATGACGAGAATTTTTTTAATATATTTTTGTATTGACGCTTTATGTTGAGCTTTTTTTAATGTTACATAGTTATATCCTTTTCTTTTGCTTCAAGCTATAATCAATTTTTTTTTAATTGCATATGGCAAAGTAGCCAGAGGGATCTCCGGAACCTAACATCCGTCCTCATTAAAGCACTTCCGTTCCCCACTTTTCACCGAAATTTAAAATATTAAAATATTAAATATTTCATTTTATCGAATGGTGTTCGAACCCGTAACCTGTCACGTTTACAGTACACGCTTGTGCTTTTGCGTCACGACAAATCTCAAGGCCTTATTTCAGCTAGGTAAGTTAAGGTAAGAATCTTTAGAGTCCAAATATGTATAATAAATAAAATTGTTGTAATCGCTACATTTATTAAAAGCTTATTAATTAAATTATTTTTTTTTTAATTTTATAAATATTTGCCAAATTATATTTTTTATTTACACTAAGCACGCAATATATACAACTAAAAAATGTAATGGCCAATGGCAAATAGGGAAAGAATCGTTATCTACTATTATTTTTTCTTCGTCCATATCGCATACATTAATAAAATATTAATCTTGAATCATTCTAAAATTTTAAGACCTATTGTGGATCAGTGCCACAAGCGTGTGACTGTGAACGCAAGATGCTATGGGTTGGATCCCTACTCGAGGAAATTATATATTTATATTTAATATTTGCAAAATAAATATTTAATGTATTCATTTCTTCACTCTGGTCTGGCCATGTGTTCCGCCATTTAACAAGCAATGACTCAAATTCGGCGGAAAATGGGGAAACGGAGTGTCTTAACACTAGGTTCCCAAGTCACTCTGCCATGAGCGCGATACTGCGTAAAACTGACAAAAAAAAAATCATTCTATATATTCATGAAAACCATACTAAACTCAGTTGTATAATCCAGAATTTCATGTTTAAGCACATCTAAGAGAAGTTACTTTGCTTAATATATTATTATAAGAATATCCACATTTCAATTTTAGTTGGAAATTTATAAAAAGTTAAATGCTACGGTTTACTTTAATACACTGGATATGACGAGCATTTTTGTGTACAATATTTATTATTTTATTAGCGTGCCTTTATGAGAGATTTCCTTTTTATATAGATTCATTAGTATATAGAACTATAGTGCAGCACATCATCTCATTGTAAGCGTGACAGTTGCGGATCGAATTCCATTATATAAATTAAGTTAATGTTAAGTGTTTCATTTCTTCGCTCTGGTAATATGGCACGGCGTTGAGTTCCGCCACTCAACACGCAATGCCTCAATTCGGCGGAAAGTGGGGAACGGAAGTGGAACGGAGTGTCATAACACTAGGTTCCCGGGTTACCTCTGCCTACCCTGTCTCGTGCGGGATACAGCGTGAAGCTAAAAAAAAAAGTTAATGTTAAGTAGGAATTTGTTACCTACTCAACAAACAATATGTACAAAAAAATGACATTCATAAATATTTGTATGTAGGACACGTTAAATAAATCTGTAAACCGTAAATATTCATGAAATTGAGTTATCTCCAAACCATTGAATCCTTTAACCATCTTTTAAAGATATGCTTTTTGTATATATCACATGAAAATAATTAGAAATTATATAATTTACGGTCTCTACTAGAAACATTTTACTCAATTAATATTGCAATATTTTAGTTTATTAAAATCTTCATAGAAAAATAAAAAATGCAATTTTAATTGTCTTATAGAATTTTACAGTTTAATTACTTAAAACTAACTTGAATGAACTCACAGGACACACCTTTTAGTATGAGTAATACAACAGCAACAATACATGTACACACACATATATATATATATATATATATATATATATATATATATATATATATATATATATATATATATATATATATATATATATATATATATATATATATATATATATAAATATATATATATATATATATATATATATATATATATATATATATATATATATATATATATATATATATATAGGAGAAGTAAGTAGAGGTAGTCAGAGGGAGGCAAAGGGAAGTGTTTAGGCACTTTATGTTCCACTTTTAAATATTTTTTTGTCGTGTCGACTAACGGAGCTAAGCATCGCGAAGCAATAAAAATGATTAATTCCGTCTATACGTGTGTGTGTTCGAAAAGAGATCTAAATTTTTATTCAACATATATAACGTTCTATAACGTACTCTCACAATACAACTACGAAACTACTGTATAAAAGTCAGCTCGTAGAATATGTATGAAACGTCTAAATCCTAGAATTGACTTCCTCCCCTACAGAGGTACCCATTAATTAATCAAGGCATGTGCATTGTTTGATGGAAGCTTTATGCTTCAATTTCTTAGAGTTCTTAATTCTACGGGAATGAAATATCTGACAGTAAATACGATCATTACTAAGTGGCGGAACATAACACTGTGCTACGGCAACAACCTATGAAAATAAGAATATATAATAATACTATCTATTAAGGCGACGGTCGTGGGTTCGAATTTCGTTCGGAAGAATGTGTTTTTTTTTTAGTTTTCTCGCTCACGTAACAATATAGAGCGGCGATTGTAAATATTAAAATTGTTAGTTATATTATTTAACTGAAGTTTATTGGGGTGAGCTGTTTATCTCGGGAACTAATGATTGGATAGTATATTTTACAAGGACGCTTATATTAAAATTAAGAGAATTAAGTAATCTTATTATCATTTGATAACGGAAACGAAGCCATAGGCAAAAATTATGTTGTATAAACTATTTGGACAACCATAGTGAAAAACAAAAATCAATGAAAATAGAATTTCATTGATTTTTGTTCTTAACTAGGTTTGTCCAAATTATATAATACTAAAGATACAAATATTTTATTTGTAATAATATACGTCAAAGAATAAATTTAATTTGTGACCCTATTATTAGTAGTTTTGATATACTACAGTACCTAGAAGATTTATTGAAAAAACAAAGATATATTTCTATTTGTGAAAAAAAATAATAAAGAAATCTTTAATTTTAGTTTCAAAAACAGAAACCATAACGCATGACTAATGTCATATAATTTATAACATATACTGATGACTAATTAACACTAATAATATATATATATATATATATATATATATATATATATATATATATATATATATATATATATATATATATATATATGTGTGTGTTTTTTAGCTTCTTACAGTCTCCTGTACATCCAGAATAGGCAGAGGGAACATGGAAATTTGATAATAAGACAATCTTAATCTTAAGATATTTTCGTATTCTACTTTCCGAACTGTGAAGATATTGCATGTTGAGTGGCGGAACTCCCGTCCTGAACGTCCCGTTACCAGATAGAAGAAATAAAAATAAAATATATATTTAAAAACAAAACGTCAAAAGTTCAAATTATTTATACAGCGTTAAATATTAATTACATAAAAAAGATAAATAAAAAACTTACCACTAAAAAACTACGCAAAGCACTTAAGTTTCACTTTTATATAAAATTCACTTAGATTATCATAAATAATATGAAAATTACTGAATATAAATTATTTAATTCACGTGATATAGACGAAGTTGTTAGAGCTTTCACAGAGACGTGTGCTTTCATCGGAAGCACCGGTTGAACTGAAACTGAAACTGTACATGAAACGTAAAAGCTCGCTAAATTTAACGAGTTACCTTTATTTTTAATAACGTACCTATTATATAATAAAACTTAAAAGTAAAAGAAAAAGCTTAAACTTAGACACTATTGAAACCTGTTGTGGCGGTACAAGCGTGAGACTGTAAGCGCGATAGTTTGTGGGTTCGATCCCACCCGAAAAAAATATATTTTCAAATTAATTACTTAATATTTTCATTTTCTTCGCTCTGGTAAGAAGGCAAAATACGGCGTCGAGTTACTCCACTCAGCACGCAGTGCCTCAATTTCAACAGAATGTGGGGAGCTGAACGGAACTGCCTGCCCTACTATGTAAAAAACAATCTTTTAATTCACTAAGGCCTATTCAATATGCAAGAAATTGCAATTTTTAATATCTGAATCTGCATTGTCAGAACGTTTTTACAACAAGACATTGTTGCCCAATCAATTCTTGAAAGTGAACCACACTTGGCGTAAGGCCCGTGAGGTTCATATCGAAATCAAAGACAATCTCCTCATCATGCTTAGATCTTTAAAAAAATATTTAGTGGTTTTCTTTTTCATCGATTTACAAAAATTACTTTTTATTAGTTTTTTAAGGAAATAACTTCTACATATTGCTGTAATAAAAAATAAAAGATATATTTGTGCGTCCCATTAAAATATCATTAATGATTACCAATAACTAAAGAAGCGTAGTGCGGGGGCACAGCGTGTGACTGTAAACGCGACGGGTTTTGGTTTCTATTACCACTCGAGGAAATGAAATACTGAATATTTCAATTTAATTTTCACTCTGGTAACAAAACGCAAACGCGGCTAACGCGCGAGTTTCGGCACTCAACACACAATACCTCAAATTAAGCGGAAAGTGGGGAACGTAATTGGTACAGAGTGTCTTAACACTAGACTCCCAAGTTCCCTCTGCGTACCCTGTCATGTGTGAAATACAACGCGAAGAAGAAAAAATAACTAGGCTACTATCTTATTATAATTAGTTCGTCCGTGATTCTAGCAACGTATTACGACTCTCGGGCACGAATGACAGCGATGAAAGCTTTACCGAGCTTTACAAAACTTGTTAGACCACAAAGACCTCGTCAGTGAGAAAAGATCATTGTGAAGAGAAAAAGTTGGCGAGAACTTCCGCCTGTTAAGTTTGTTGTAGCTTTGTTAATATGTTATATTCCTTTTTTAGCTTCACGCTATATCCCGCATGTGACAAAATTTTAAGGTTAAGTTAACAAGAGATGCTAACAACATAAATAAGTTGTAACTGTGTATAAGAAATTTGACGTAGCTTGATGAGAACGTATGGTTAAGTTGTCAGTCGAGTTTCTAAGTAAATATTTTATTTTCTGAGTATAAACTAACATTTGAAAATTAACAAAACTAAAGTTATCATACCTTTTAAAATAGTAAACTTTTGTGTAAGCGTTATCTGTATATGTTAATAAATGTAATTAAAACACAGTTAAAGATTTATTTGTATGTCTTTAAAAAACTAATAAACTAATATTATTATTGAATTAGTTTTTTATATCAGATATATGTAGTATAAATTTAACCGTAAAACGTATTACTTTCCAAAATTTTAAAGTCTTATTAAACGTTAATACTAATACTACAAGCTTCGTAATTAATTTGACGCTGTTTACTTGTGAATTTTTTCAATTTAAAATGAAAGAACTAAGCAAAAACAGCTTTATAAATATATACTATCTATTTATGTACTAGTATATATCAAATATTCAATTACTGAGTTTAATTACTGACTGACGTACAATGCATCGGCTGTGTGTGTGTGTGTGTGTGTGTGTACTACACGACATAGAACTCTGAAATTTTGGTATTCTTAGAGTATAGACCAGTCGGATTCGATTTCTACTCGAAAAGAAAATATATATAACATTTTCAACACGTAATACTTCAATAATTCTACAGAAAGTGGGAAATGGAAGTGTTTAACCTATTATGGCGCTTGGGCACAAGTGTATGACTGAAAATGCGACAGGTTGTGGGATCGGTCCTCATTTGAAATGATAAAAATTTTAAATATTTTAATGTTTTCATTTCTGAGCAGAGCGAAGCGTTAATATCCACCAATCAAGATACACTGTCTCAGATTCGGTGTAAACAGGGTAATGGAACGTTCTTAACACTAGGTTCTCAAGTACATATATATATATATATATATATATATATATATATATATATATATATATATATATATATATATATATATATATATATATATATATATATATATATATATATATAT
>DWMZ01000785.1:0-19546 GCA_018249855.1 Eueides tales michaeli
GGGGGGGGGGGGGGCAGGTAATCTAATACAGCGTCCACCCGCTTGCCTGTAGGGCTGGAATAATTATTATTTATAGTTTTCTATTTTTTTTTTTTTGTAATTTTTGTTTTTATTTAGAAAAAACTTTTTTTTTTAGGAAAATGTGAGTGAATTGTAAGTATTGTTCTGTGAAGTAGTAAATATAATGATATGTTTAGTGCAAATGCTATACAAATTGATTAGGTTTCGACACATACTTTTAAAGATTTTATTTTTTAACAAAATTAGCAACACTTTGATCTCGTACATCGTATATAACGATGTATCCATTTTCATCGAACATGAGTCATATATAACCCGAGATCATTCTCTGGTAGGATATCACTTAATATAAACAAAAAAACAGTCTCAAATATATAATTCTATATATAAATACCTGGGCAAGTATAATACATATCTCCGTGATGATATTGAATCTGCAATCATCACGTTTACAGTTACATGCTACCACACTGCACCACGTTATCTTTATTGGTAAAGATTAGTGTATTTGAAATAAGGAAAATAAGGAGATGTACAATAAATTATATAATATAATATACGTTTATAATTTACAACAACCTTTTGTTTAGTACGTATAAATACGTATAAATGGCAGGTAAGTGGGATCCAAATGCCATTGTATTTTCCACTTTCAATTCTAATTCCATAGTGTTATGTAATATTTTTTAAAAGAATAACTAATTAAACTAAATCAATCTAAATATTTTTTTTCATTCTCATTTATACATACATACAATAAACATATTTAAAAAAAATATATATTAAAAAAAAAAAAACTAATTTTCCTCCCGTGCCAACCCTATTCCCACTCAACCCCCGAATACCCATCGACCCATGCCGTTTTCTCGCTGTTTATTTCAGTATCTGAGCGAAGCGTTCGTGACTCGAATATTTTATACATACGATATGTTTCAGCCAATAATTCATGAAAGTACAGTATCATAGCTGTAAGTAGGATTTATTCAAATGGAAATAGAGGTTTAAGTGATATTTTACATATTTAAATTTATTTACTTTGGTGACAAAGCAAAGCACGGCGTTAAGCTCTGTGACTTAATACTAGATATAGAAAAGCTTTTTTTTAAAGAAATCCTAGTGCATCTTTCACGGGCTCTTTCTTTAAAATTATATTTTCTTGTCATTAAATATTAGTTTAAAATATCATTTTAAATATAAGCTCTCTAATTGTTTTTAATGGTAAACTATATACAAAAAACAAGTTCTGCATTTAACGCTCATATTAGGTGAGTTAAGCAAAAGTTAGTAATCCGCCATCTTGTTGCGGCGGCCATTTTAGATTGATAACAATATTTATTATATATAATCTCATTGCCATAAAAACAGAAGCCATAATCCAATTTTCAGCTCAATCAGACACTGGGAAGCTTGCAAGAAATATCAAATAACATTTTGTAAAAATAGATACTTAATATCATTTATTTGTAAAAATATATAATTTCAAAATTAACGCAGCTCGCTTTTATGTCTATTTACTGTTATTACACGGTGGCGACTGTCTGTTCCTTACACTGTGTCGTATTAATAATATTTATATGGCGAAAGAGGTAGTCGAATAGATTAAAGTAACAATATTTGCTATTTGCGAGCTTTAGAAGCTGGGAAAGGCACTTGAATGCAATAGTTAGATGTTCATAAACAGGTAATTTTGTTTATATTACTATTGCTTATATTATTATTTTAGTTAACGCATTCCCTCTTTCCTATTTTTCTTGTACTGCACTTTGCAGGGTTGGCAGAGGGAACCTTGGAACCTAGTGTTAAGACACTACGTTCCCTATATTGTTAATAGTATAAAAGGTTAATAGTTCACAATTTTCATCCATTAAGTTTTATAAATATGGTAGTGAGTTCGACTTCCCCCTGTGGAAATTTCTATTTTTTATTCTGGTGATATATATTTCAGAAGGTTGATATTATATTTTTTTCATTCTCATTACTCTATATTTAAATCTTAATTTTATGAAGGATTTATGGCTATAAAAAGAAATCTTTTATAACTATATAATGGTTTTTATTCATGTCATTCCATTAAAATGGTGTTATATGAAAATTCCTTTAATAAAGAATCGTATCCAGAACAGAGCTAGCTACTTTAAATTTTTTTCAGCCTCACGCTGTATCCCGCACATGGCAGGTTAGACAGAGGGAACTTGGGAACCTAG
Source organism: Eueides tales michaeli (assembly GCA_018249855.1). Lineage (NCBI taxonomy): Eukaryota > Metazoa > Arthropoda > Insecta > Lepidoptera > Nymphalidae > Eueides > Eueides tales. Next base: position 2,226 of record DWMZ01000785.1, read on the forward strand.
TGTTAAGACAATCGATTTTGTTCCCCACCTTCCGCCTAATTTGAGGTATTGCGTGCTGAGTGGCGAACTCAACTGTTACCAGAGCGAAGCAAATGAAATATTAAATATTTTAATTGAAAATATTTCATTTCAACGAATGGAGATTGAACCCACAACCTGTCGCTTACAGACACACGCTCGTACCCATGCGCCACGACACCTTACAAAATAAAAAGTCACTAATACTAAAACACGTGCATAACAAAGGAAAAATCCACAATGAAACAAGATAAAAATCACAACACGTCCCATACAATTTTCAATAGCAATTGGACAATATCTTTCTTTATATTTCATTATTATTATTTTGCATTGAAAATGTCAAAACACAGTAATTACAAGAACAAGTGCGCACAACGATGCAATCATGTAATAAATTCAGTTAAACACGGCTAGTGAGGGTTGGAGCCCTATTTATCGAATTAGGCCTGTGTAATCACGGCGCTGGTGGAGCTCGAGTGTGGACTTGATACTTTGAAATTGTATAAAAAATAGTTTCACGCTCTTTCCCGTACTGCAGTTAGAAGAAATTTAATTTAAAAAAAATGCTCGCACGCTCTTTCCCGTAAGGTTAATTAGAGTTTGTGTCTTAACACTATTTGTTTGTTTCTTAAGAATTGAATCTTTTAAATGTGTTTGGTAGTCGGGATTCAACACTGCGATTTGTTTTTTCCCTACAATAAGAATAATAAATAAAAATTACACTTTCTCTCAAATACTATACTAGACGCTGTCGTCTCTGTCCCGTGATGCGTTAACGTCAATGTTATATTAATTTAGGCAAATGGACGTAGGGGAAACCATAAAAACTAATATTTTCTATAACCAAACGTCTTTTTCTATTTAATTTCACGCAGTTAGAGTTAAGACACTCAGTTCTTTTTTGACTTTTTTAAACATATTCAATATAGTCTATATTTTTAAATGTCAAATCTCAAAACTATTCATTTCAACAATCGGGGGTTCGGTACAATGACGCGTGCGACATACATAATCACGTAGGCCCATAGAGAAGTAGACTTGATGATGTAGAGAAGAAGATATACGGCATATTGAATGACTGTTGATTGACCAAAGGTACGATCTGTCACATATCGATAGATTTTTTTTAAAGCATTTTAGTATTTACAAAAGAAATAGATACCAATAAATGTTGTTATTATATTTTTTAATTTACAATAATTTATATATGAAAAGATAATAACTCAGTTGCAGACTCTGTGCTAGAGATGTAAATAAATCTTCTTTATCTATTATAAAATTTTAAATCCCAAGCGTATGTTTGGTTGCGGGCATATATATCAGGAAGTATAAAATATATTAATTGTACAAAAGATGTAATAAATGTTAAAATTTTATAAAAAAAAAAACCATTGGACGTCACATCTTTAAAGTTTTTAAAAAAAAGTTGAATTTCCTCATACATTTGATCCATATCACTAGAAGTGTTAGGTACGATTCACCCCACGCCCCTAAGGATATTTGCATCTGCAAACAATACCCGCATGTCTGGAAAAATACTTGTAAATCCTTTTTTATCATATGTAGATTTCTTTTTTATTCCTTTGATGCAAACTTATGTGAATTTAGAGTTAGGAATAGATAAATTTTATTGTTTTCATTATTTTATTGCTTCAAGAGAAGAGAATAAGATAAAAAAAACTCGTCATAGTGTTTATGTTGTCTATGGGTATTATTACATGATGGGTCTGATCGAATATGATAATTGGGGTTGGATCCCGTCAGAAGTTCTTTGAATAATTGTTTTCCTAAGTTGTTAAAGCAAATTGCGGTGTTAAGTGCCGGCACTCAACACGCAAAGTTCAGACAGAAAACGAAGAGCGGAATGTTTTGACATTAGAGCTCTCTTTCTTTCTCTCTCTCTCTGACTATCTGAAAAGAACTGTTCTAATCAAGTGACTACAACGATGACTTCCATTATTCAACATAATTTTATTTTTTAATTTATGGGTGTTCATAAGTGAATTATAAAAACAATTTGTTTGAACTATAGAGATAATTTTATTAAAAAAAGGAGTTGAATTTTATTGAGCAAGGACCTTATTGCAATATGCCTTAACAGGCTAACCCTTTATAAGCTTCGTAAAGCTTATTAAATTTGAGCCTTAATTAAAATTGAGTACATTAAACGCCGAAATAGACGACAAACAAAAGTATTGACTCAGAAATTTGAAATTTGGCGATTAGAAAGACTACAGAGTGTAGGGGAACACTAAGAAAGTAGAAGCTGAAAGAAATAACCAAACTTATATTTTACTTCCTAAAATCCACGAAAACAAAGAAATCGACTATAACCATTCTTATAAAGGCAAAAGACCGGTGAATTCTCCATCCATCACAAAATACTATTGAAACACGATAAAAATCAGCGACAATCAGCAAAAAAAAAAAGTATCCCGCTGCGATTTAACCGAATGAGAGTTACCCTCGAACTCGAATACGAATCCATGCGTGTATAATATATTTAAAAAAAGTAGGCGTTGTAGGAAGGAAGCGTTTATTGTGGGCACGCGCCGGTCATTGTCATGGAGGCCGCGTGGCGCTACGTAATTGGTCACTAATCTACTTATGATTTCTGCTTATTTGCTCCTTTTTTTTCTTTTGGTTAGTTGATATTTGTATTTCTTTTCTTGATATTGGTAGTGAGTGTAGGTTTAGATCGGTAATGGGGGCTGAACTTTTTAGATATTTTGAAAAACTTGGTAAACTTTTTCCCGCTGAGTTTCTTGCGCCAGTTCTTCTCAGGTTTAGTGAACCGATGGTAAATTGTTTGACGTTCAAAAAATAAACCTTGTAACTTCTTATCTTATATAAAAATATTTAAAGTTGAATTTGAATTTAGATAAAAATATGTGATAATTTTCCAACCTGGTATGTAAGCTAGTGCATGGACTGAAAGTAGAAGGCAGATATCTGTCATATGGTAATGTTGGTGCTACTAAAGAAAAGTAATCAAGAAAATTACTTTGTGTGGGCGTAGAAATGGCAGTTGGTCAAGGGCAGTGTCTACCATGCATAAGTTTGGCCCTCTCCAGAATTTTAACTAGGAAAAGGAAAAATATCCAAAAACACATTTATTTGTAATAACGCCATTTTAAAGTTTTTATCGCTAGAATAAAATAAACGACGAATGTAAATTGAACTCACAACCAACCTATTTACAATTAAAAGCACAGCACAATAATAAATACAATAATTACAAAATATATAATGACAAAAATACTCATATCATAGAAAAAAACACAGCTCATTCTGCAAGAATCGAGGGCAGTCCGCGAGAATCAGGTAATCATTGGCGGTAGTTTGATATAATAATCATGGTATGGTACGGTTCTTTGATTATGGCGTTCCGAGCGTGCCAGTTGAGCACATATCACTTCACCAGTGTCACGTTGTATGGAAAATATACGAAGGAGGCTGTACGGTAAAATCAGATTATATCACGCAATAGGAGAATGCATGTATATAATAATCATGTGAACTGATAGACAGATGCCACCTCAGTACCCGAGACCACGGGTTACTGCAAAGTGTTTGAGACGTCGTGCTTCCAAAAATATATAGAAATCAATATATGCGACGAGCCCAGTCATAATTCGTTTCGTTTAAAATGTGTGATAATCGTGAAAATCAAAGATGGTATTAACGATAATAAAAAATGAAATATATTATAAAAAAAACTACAATTAAATATTGGGTTCAAGTTTTTGTTTTCCAATTTCTATAATTCGCTGATAGCAAATATTGATACTTTAACTATTAGTTTGACGGCCAAATCATATTTTTTTACAAAAAAGTAAAAAAAAAAGTCTTTCTATGAAAAGATTAGTTCTTGCACTAATTGCAATTTCTTATACAACGTAAACGAGGATTTCATTTCAACGAGGATTTCAATTCCATTCAAAAATATATATTACGATTTGCTCATTAAAAGGTACTTACAATAGGGTATCTACATATTTATTATGTTTATTTGTTAAATAGATTCTAACCGATAACAAATACGTACAATGGTCTACATTTTCCCGATGTACATACAATTAGATTTATTAAAACTGTAATATACATATATATATATATATATATATATATATATATATATATATATATATATATATATATATATATATATATATATATATATATATATAATAAGAGAGTAGTACATAGTGTGTCACCTACAACATCGCCGGCAAAGGCCACAGGGTTTTCTTTAACCCTCGCATCGAAATTCCGACCTCTGGCCCTAAAATGATACGATTCAAGCGCTACGTTATAATGGAGAAGGCAAGATTAGATACATTTTAAGACTACGCACGTGTGTATAAATATTGAAAAAAAATAAATTTATGTATAGAGAAATAATAGTGAAAGTGAAGTTCAAGAGCTGAGGAATTTTATGAGGTGGTGGTTTTTATAATTATTAAAAATATTGTTTAGTACATTGCTTACTCATATACACGGCCATTTTTTCACAAAATTAGTTCATTCGTAATAACTAATAAAGTCTACGCCAGTCCGTCCGCAAGAAAAAGAGATAGACATTGATTGATATATATATATATATATATATATATATATATATATATATATATATATATATATATATATATATATATATATATATATATATATATATATATATATATATATATGACTGCGTTAGTTACCACTCTGATCTGATGAAATATTTAATATTTTCAATTTAAATATTCAATATTCTCATTTCTTAACGTAACAAGACAAAGCGAGAAGTCGAGTTCCGTCACTCAACACGCAATGTCTCAAATTCGTCGGAAAATGGGGACCGGAACGGAGTGTCCTACCACTATGTTCCCATGCTGCCTCTGCATACCCTAAGCATGAAGCTAAGTAGTATATAGTATGTGAATTAATAATTAATAAGTTACCTCATCCAAATATCATACCCTAACGTAATCCACTCGAGCCACTAACAGATATTGACGTAGTATCAAAGCAACACGTCATAGCCTCTTCATATATCATCCTCGGTCGGTCCGATACTGGCCTTTCATGTCGCCTGTGATAGAACGATAGAGTAATGTTAGATTTGTGTGTGTATATCAATGATTTTGTACTAAACTTGTTTTAATAATTAGGAATGTGATGAAAATCACCTGTTTTTCTCGGCTTCGTCTGCTGATGATGAACTTTCTTTCAATAAATGATAAGAAACATAAATCGTAGCCTATATGTTACTCTGATGTATAGGTAAAGTACATTACTGTTATTTAATCATAAAGTTTCAGCTAAATCGGCTTAGTAGTTTTATATTTTTAGTATTACAAACTTGGTACATATGTGGATAGTAAAAATTTATTTATTTCAGAATTTACGACACAATATTTCAAAAACAAAGTGCGACGAGCTGAGTATTTAGTACATATAGTTTACTTAACGGGACGTTTACAAAGTGGAGAACGGGACGGAGTGTCGTAACACTAAGTTCCGACAAGTAAGATGACACTATATTACTGAATTGTCATCTGCGCTACGTCCAAAATATTCTTACGAAATTATATAAGTAATAAAAATTGCAATTTCACTTTCAATAAAATAAAAAACAGAGCCTGAGGCCTGTCGTGGGGCAGGGGCACAAGTGTGACTGTAAAAACGACAAGTTGTAACAAGGCTAGGCGCGGCGTTGAGCTCCGCCACTCAACACGTAATGCCTCAAATTTTCCAGAAAGTGGGATGGGGGGGGGGAGTTTGTGGGTTCACAAGTTCCCTCTGCCTACTCTGCCATATGTAATATTTCTGATAGTAACATTTCACCAGAAACTGTTTACATATTTAAATAATAAAAACTGTAATCTGAATTGTATATATATATTAAAATAATTAAATATGCAATTTCATTTATTCTACCTCTAGTTTTCAATTAATCTACATACAAAAATGTATCTAGTGGTCGGCATTTGTTGTGGACCACCGTGCCTCTGCAAGTCACTCTATGTAACAACCAAAGAATTATATGCTTTATTTTGATTAGGAATAAGTTGTATTATTCCTTGCATTTTCATCACCTTTGGGTGCCGCTTACAAAGTAATTGTACTCTATCGATAACCGTCGATTTTTGTTTTTAAATGTTTGAGTTAATCGTTTGTGTTATTGCGAAATTTTAAGTAAATATATATGCTATGGTCAGTAGGGACGCTGGCGCAGCGTGTGTAGGACTGTTGGTTCAATTCCCAATTGATGAATATTTTCATTTATTTGCTCTTGCCTTCCCTGCCAGGAGATAAAAAACGCAGGCAGGTATGTAAGTATGACCGTTTTTCGAATTATCAAAACAGCGTTCATAGCGTACCACAGAGTGCGGTACAATTCGTTTGACTCTGACATGTGACTTGTAACTTGACTATTGCTTACAGTATTGACGGTCAGAGAGTAAGCATCGTGAGCATTATCACTATTTTGACCATCCACGTCAATATCTCTATCGTCACTTTCCACGATAACGAAATTGCTTGAAATACAAGCATTTTACCATCTTCATCGACTACACTACATACTCCGCTCATATTTATATCAAAAACTGCTCTGTTCGGTTATGTTTAACTTGTTGAATTCGTCCGGGGTCCGAATTATATAATACAGCTGACAGATGTTGGCGCGCTCACTAAATCGGACCCCACGTTAGCAGTTGAAAAGTCGTTACTACTGTTTTGACAATTCGGAAATCCGCCTATGTGTGTGATTGTGAATTTATGACGGTTTTTATTGTAAGAGTGTATTTAATCTTCTTTTAGAATACTTAAATATTATATCAGGGTTCTGTGCCACAACAGCACAGCGTATGGTTGTTAACGCGACGGTAGTAGTTTCGATAGACCCCGTCTGGAAAAATTACTTATATTTTTCCCATTTCTTTTCATTTTAGTTTTTTAAGCAGTTTAGCTTGGTACTTTTAAATCTCCGTTTTTGTACGTTCAGATAAACAAACAAACATATAAACAGTCAATAATTTTAATATTTACTATGTCGGGCCCTTTTAGGTACATTAATTAATACGCGTCTTCTATAAGATTGTTTTTAATATATCCACCACTTACAGATAGTGATCAGTTACAGAATGAATACAAGTATAGATTTATTTATTAATCTTTTCATGTAATAGAAATTATTATGGCTAATACAGAGACACAACGCCTTAACTGTTAGTTTTTTTTTTTATTCCTTTAACTTTGTCCTTGAGGAGTTACGTTTTATAATTTTCAACTCTGAATTAATGATTGCAAGAAGGAAACATTTGATTCCTTTTTGTATCTTCACGCTGTATCCTGAGAATATATATATATATATATATATATATATATATATATATATATATATATATATATATATATATATATATATACATACATACTATGATTTAAACCCATATTAACACCATGCTTCAATAATACAAAAAAATACATATTTACAAGAAAACAATAAAAAATACATCACAAAAATTGGTGAAAACACGAATACATACAATTTTACCTATAAATAGCATTGAGGAGACGAATAACGATGTGATCGGACTGCTCTGCTGATATTTGCATAGCTAACGAGCCCCCGCCCTGGGGGTAGGGTTTACCTTTATATACTTATCTGTTTGTTGGTTCTAGGGCTGTAGCTGTACTGGTAGATTGTGAATTTATAATTGAGCTTTATGTAGATAGATGAACTTTATATTTTCTGTGTGATGAGGCCAGGCCACGTCTGATTATAAATGCAACGGTGGATACTATTTTAACTGCAGGAACGGATTATTTTCGTTTTGTAGCTTTAGTATTATGGCAAAGCGCAGCGTAGAGTTACGCCACTCAACACTCAATGTGTCAAAATGTGCGGGCGGGGGATGGTAACCCGAGAAGTCGCTTTTATCTGAATGTAGTAATCATAAAATATATTAAGCACACATTTATTTGAGACAGAAAAGCAAAGGCACGAGGTTCCTGTATGTTTCATAATTTTGTAAAGGGCAGCACAGACATATACTATGTGTAATATCATTCGATTTTTTGACAATCGAATTAATTCATTCATAGTGAGGTTAGAATTAGGGATTGTAGTGTAATTTCTTTTTTTTTTAACATCACGCTGTATCCCGTACAAGGCAGAGTAGGCAGACAAAACCCGGGAAACTAGTGTTAAGACACTCCGATCCACTTCCATATTGTTGTGTAATAATAATAATAATAGTAAATAATAATAATATATTTATTTAAAGTGAATTACTCCTACTCCTCTTTATTTAATTGGAAGACATTTTTCACATCGATTTAAGAATTACTGACAGTCATGTATTTGCTTGACAGTTATGTATTTAATTTCTCGTGTTTATTATAGACGTCCTTTTTTATTTTAACTCGAGAAGAATAGCATCATCGAGATAAATTAGTGCTATTACTTAAATATGAAGTGCATTGACTTAGATTTATCGTGACGCAGGGCTTATGACTGTAAATGCTACAGGTTTTCAGTTCGATCCTCGAGGATATGACATATTTATTATTTTCATTATTGTCTCTGGTAACAAAGCAAAACACGGCGTTAAGCTTCGCCACTCAACAAGCAATGTGCCAAATTCGGCGGAAAGTGGGAACGGAGTGTCGTATCACTAGGCTCTCAAGTTCCCTTGCTCGTAAGCACCCTGCCATGTGCGGGACGCAGCATGAAGCTGAAAATTTAACAATCTTTCAAAGATTCTATTCTAACAAATCCAAATTAAAAACAGTAAGTTGAATATATAAAAATTATGAATCTCATTGAAATAAATTATTTTTGTATCTAGATGGCATTAAAAGCGTTTACACTTATAACTATAAACACCTATGGATACTCGTTTACAACTTGTTCATTATGTAAAGCCCAAAGATGGCAGCTTTTGAAATAAATACTACAGTAATTTAACACAACTCCAATTACTTGTTCACATAACACATAATAGATGGCGCAACGATCACAACATGTGAAAGAATAAAAGGGTTTATTTATTTACTAAACAACGACAAATAAATCTTAAAGTATAGGACAATAAAAATAAAAATGTATTACTTTATTGTACCATACTGATTCAAGATCTATTATTTCTTAATTTATATCTTTTTTATAAATTAATGTTACATAAATAAAATATTTTAACAGAAGCTTTTTTTAACAGAATCTATATTTTAATATGTATTAATTTATAGATTTTTATTGTTTTTAAACAAAATATTGTGTTCTTTTAATTTATTATGGCCGTTTTCCAAATTGGCAAAACAGCGTTCATAGTGTACCACAGAGTGCGGTAAAATTCGTGTGACTTTGACGTCACATGCGGTTTGACTAGTGCTTACAGTACTAACAGGTCGCAGCGTTAGCATCGTGAGCATTGACTTTATTTTGACGTTCCACATAATGTCACATTCACAATCGGCACTTTCGTCGATTGCGAAAAATGCTTGAAATACATGCATTTTACCATCTTCATCGGCAACACTACATACTCCACTCATGTTTATAACAAAAAAATGCTCTGTTCGTTATTGTTTAACTTGTTGAAGTCGTAAGCATAATCACAAATGATTCGATTTATTAATACAACTGACAGATGTTGGCGCGCCACCTAAAAACTAAATCGGACTCCACATAAACAGTTGAAACGTCGTTATTACTGTTAGGACAATTTGAAAAACGGTCTAAGGTATTCAATAAAACATATAAAGCAGTATGATAACAAAATAACTTAAATTACATTAGAAAAACTATTAACTTCCTAATAAATTACTAAACTTAAATTTACTATTAAATTAGCTATAAAAAAATAACTAAATTGAACAAACAATTTAAATACAATTTTTCCAATGACAACACAGTCATCAACCGTACATAGACATGGCAACACTGGTGCAAACCTCAAAACAAAAAACCAGCCTAACTGTATTATTGTATTGTCTGTGTACAGCGCAGTGTACTTTACCGAGTTCACACAAAGTTTGGCCGTGTACGCCCATAACAAAAATAACATACACAAACAAACAAACAAACATTATGAGAATCTGACGAAACTTTTTGAGATTTTATTTTTTTTATTTTCTTTGTGTTTCATTTAAAAATCCGTTATTTAAAGTAAAATGTCGGTGAGCGCGAGCGCTGAAAATCTATCAACTGATGCCCAGGTGTGTACTTAGTGATAAATATACATAACTCGTATTATTTACTTTTTATAATAATAAAAGTTTTAGCAAATGGGTGCTAATTTAATTTCGTTGTCATCTAAACATTATTTGGCCTCATTTACAATATACAGGACGTAATTATGAGTCACACAGGAACCCTAATACGGAAGGCGATACTTGTCTGCGCATTTTATTCGCTTGCTAGTACACCTATAAAGTCATTAATGACCTCTTATCAATGTAGTAATTGGAATAAGTGGGTCAAAAGATGTTTGAAATATCAGTTCGCTTCTGTTACACTTTGTAAACAAACATGTAAAAACTTTTTTAAACTTTTTTAGATTAAGTTCTAATAGTAAATATTATATATAATTTAATAAATTTTAAATTATAAAAAGAGACAAACATAGTTGATACATAAATTTTAGGGAGATTCTGATTTCATACACATTAATTTTAAAATATATTTTCTAAGGTTGTTAACAATTATAATTTTTGAATGTTTATACACATACTTTAATAACAGATATGTTATGTATTGCAAAACAATTAACTGATTTCCATACATTATGTAAAGTTTTTCACTTTCATTTCCAGGCTATTTATATAAAATGAGATAGTTATGTTGAATGATTTTAAATACCAACTTGTATTTAGATCAAGTAATAACATAACTTTAACTGAATCATAGGATTATTTTACCCTACATTGTCAAATGGAGTTGCGCCGCTCAACACAATGTCTCAAATTTGGTGGAAAGTGGGGCCCGTTGTCTACTTCCAACTGCAAAGTGTCTTGACTCTAGGTTCCCAGGTTCCCTCCGCCTACCCAGCCATGTGTGGCATGATGTAAAAAAACTGTGGCTCTTTCCATTTTGATATTATTAGATTAAATTTACATACTTGTAAATAAATAAAAATATTTGGATGTGTCATTATAGCAGGCAGAGGCAATTTGTTAATGATTTCTTTTTTATCCACTTAGTTTTTTGGAATGTAGTCCACTAATTCTTGCTCATCACTTCTTGTCTTTAATCTTTAAGATAATAAGATAAGATAAGATAAGATAATCCAAATCTTTAAACAGTTTCTTTCTTGAGGCCTGTCGTGGGGCAGCAGCGCATGCGTGTGACTGTAACCGACAGGTTTTGGGTTTAATCCTCAGTAATATTTTCAATTTAAATATTTAATGTTTCATTTCTTTGCTCTGGTAATAAGGCAAAGCACGGTGTTGAGTACCGCCACTCAACACGCAATGCCTCAAATTCGGCGAAAAGTGGAGAACGGTAGTGGGACGGAGTGGTTTACACGAGGTTCCCGGGTTCCCTCTGCCTACCCTGCCTCATGCGGGATACAGTGTGAAGCTAAATAAATAAATAAACAGTTTCTCACAAAATTCAAATGTTATTTATTTATATCAAATATTAATTATTAAAAGAGATTTTAAATTCATTTAGTTTATAAATGATTCTTCATTGATTTGTAAAACAAACTAGAATGTACTTAATGTATTCATTTCAAAATGTAACTTTAAATAAATTTCAATTGAATATTATTGGAAATAATGATTTATTTATTGAGATTAACTTCTTCAATTTGTATCTCAAGATATATAATGTCATATTAAATAATCTATACTTAAGAATACAAAAACTAAATTGAAAAAGAATAATTGAATTGCCAATTTGCTTTAAAGAGGGTAATGTAAATAATAATAATTAAAATAATTTGTATTCATTTATTCTTTCACATGTTGTGATGTCTGGTTCAATTTTATAACTGTTTATATATATATATATATATATATATATATATATATATATATATATATATATATATATATATATATATATATATATATATATATATATATATATATATATATAGATATATGTCAACATTTTATTTATATTGGACAATTGTGTCATACCCTCTTCGTTATTTTCATTAGATTGTAATAACAGCCACAGGCGAACACTAGTTTGATATATGAGCTCAATACATTATATGTAAAGTTAAATAACAGTATATGTAACTATGAATTAATTACAATTGCTTGTAATACTGATGAGTGTAATGCTTGCATAACTTAAATTGTATGATCTATGTGCAATTATTACTAATTTGTTTTTGGTTCACACATATTTTATGTAAAGGAGGGTAGGCAGAGAGAACCTAGTGTTAGGACACTATGAAAAATGTTAAAAAGTATATGATATTTCGGATTAATGCATTGCCTTTTCTTATTAGAGCTGGAAAAGAAAAATATTTAAATCAAGCTTATATAACTTTTTCAACTTGTTATATCTGATAGAAGATCATAGTCAATATAGCCTATGTAGTATTTACTGTACAGTTAATATTTTTTTATTGAACACAATATTTCTGTAATATATTTTTTGAATATTTTTTACTCAAGTGTTTATAAAGTGTAACCATAATGATGTCTCTTTTTAAAGATAAAAGTGCATTCTCCGAATACCTCTTGGCCTTGAGCTCTTGACCTTTACTTGCATGTTGAAATTAGTACAGCAGCTTACCGAGATTTATATGAATGGACCAAAATAACTTTTAAAAAACCATGTCTCTGTGTATATAATTTTATTTTATAAACATATTCTGAAAACATAATGGTTGTTGGTTCGATTCCTACCCGGTAGAACTAAGTATTTCTATTTCTTTGATCTGATGACAACACAAAGGACGATAGCTGTTATATAATAACTGAAAGTTGAGTGGTGAGTTGGGAACATAGTGTCAAACCACTAAGTTCCCTGTCTGCCTGCAAAATACAAAAACAAGAAATGGAAAATATTATTTATTAGTCAGGTAACTTAATCAAGATAGTCTCCCAAATATTAATTTCAATTTTGAAACAACTATAAATTTTATTTTTTTTATAAATGGCTTCGCCCGCTTATAATATTACCCTGCATATATTTATTTACTAAAAAAATACTATTCCTAATACTAAAGTATCTGTATAATAACAATGCATATATTGAAAGTAATTATTGCAAATATTTTTAATATTAAAATGTGTACTTATAAATGATATATAAATAATGCTTGTCGTAGCCCGTATGTTTGTTTGCGTCGATTTAATACGTAAAATAGAAGTAACGTTTCCCCCCTAGATATTTTGAGAAATTCTTTCTTATTGTTTCTTTATACATTCTTGTCAAATTTCAGCTTTCTCAAGTCTTAGCTATCTATATTTATAATATAGACATATAATATTTAATTTTTTTCCCAGCTTCACGCTGTATCCCGCACATGGAAGGGGAGGCAGAGGGAACTTGGGAGTGTCCAGACACCTCGTTCGAATGTGAAACACTGCACACTGAGTGGCGGAACTCTACCATGCTTTGTTACCAGTGCGAAGAAATGACAATATTTAATAATTCATTTAAAGTTATTAAATATTTCACTTCCTCGAGTGAAATCGAATTCGCAATTTGTCGCACGCCTGTGCCCCTGCGCCACGATATGGTTCTAAAAATATTACATTTTTTTTGCTGTATCCCGCACAAGGCAGGGTAGGCAGAGGGAACCCGGGAACCTAATCTTAAGACACTCCGTTCCACTTCCGTTCCCCATTTTCCGAAATTGGGGCATTGCGTGTTGAGTGGCGGAACTCAACGCCGCGCTTTGCCTTATTACCAGAGCGAAGAAATGAAACATTAAATATTTAAATTGAAAATATTACATATTTCATTTCCTCGACTGGGGATCGAACCCAGTACCTGTCGCTCACAGCCACACGCTTGTGCCGCTGCGCCACGACAGGCCTCTAAAAATATTTCATATTTAATATAAATAAATAATGCAATTTATATATTTTAATAGACGTCAATCCTCGACTTCCAGCAGAAACAGGTATTTCATTCGACAAGTATGTGTGTCCGTATGTAATCATTTGCATATATATGTAGGAGTTTATATACATACATTTACGACCACCTCATTAGAAGCTTGTATACCTCTAGGTAGATGACAAGTGCAGGTTGAAAGCCTCTATGATTTTTCTCGTTTATAAAAATTTGCATGCTTATAATTAATGTAGTAATATTAGATTTTATTTTTTTTTACGCTGTTTCCCGAATATTTTAGGGTAGGCAGAGGGAACTTGGGAACCCCAATTCCCCAATTTCCCTTGAATTGCCATAAGCCTTTTGAGTGGCGGTACTTAAAACTGATCTTTGCTTTGTTAAGGGAGCGAAGATATTAAATTATTTCATATATTTCATTTCTTGAGTAAGAATCGAACTTACAAGCTGTTTTTTTTATAAAAATTGCTTTCATTCATACATTCATTAATATTAAAAATTACTTAGTTTTATTTAATTCAATTTTTTATCCATTTTTCCTATTTCTTTAAAAACTAGTGTAGTTTTTATTCGTTTTTGCAAATATAGAAATCTGGCTGTCAAATTAATTCAATAATGTCACCATTAGTCACTTGTTAGTTAAATGCTTAACGTGTATTTTATATGGGAATTCTCAATACATTGTGAGTCACAGTATTGTCATTGTTGTATGTATGAGTATTTATGTACTGGCTGGCCTATGGCTTAAAAGTGAATATTTTTATTTTCTATACTTAAAATATTAGCTTATTTTATAATTTAATAAATTTTATAAAGTTATGTAGATATTAGATACGGCGCGGCGTTTAGTTCCGCAACGAAATTGCTATATATATATATATATATATATATATATATATATATATATATATATATATATATATATATATATAATAAAATATTAAACATATTGAAATATTACTAGGCACTCTTTGCTTATTTGGCACATTGAGAAAAAAGTATATGCAAATGTTGGAAATAAACTATAAAATGTATACGAATCTATATACGATATTAAAATGATTCTAGAAGATGCCACAAGTTAATTTAATTATAAAGAGTAGAATATTAAATGTTCTATTGTCGTCCATATTTGACAAAAACCGCAAGCTGTTAAATCTATAGAGAAATATTATAACATATATGTATGTACAAATTCTCTTACAATTTCGTTTTTTTGTACATTTTTTTTATATAGACGTTAAACACATACTGCTTTGTGGAAAATTCTATAAAAAATCATCATATACAGAAAATTATTAATAAAAAATGAATATTGCGCATTTTTTCTAATTCAAAATAACATTTTATAACATTAGACTATATTTTAAAATTTGAATTACAGAGTTGCGATGGCGGCTCCATGTGCCTAGAACTGGCTTTAGAAGGGGAGCGTCTATGCAAGGCTGGGGACTGTAGAGCTGGCGTGGCCTTCTTCCAAGCGGCCATACAAGCTGGTACGGATGATCTGAGAACCCTGAGCGCGATCTATAGCCAACTGGGAAACGCGTATTTTTACTTGGGCGATTATAATAAGGCTATGAAGTATCATACACATGATCTTACTTTAGCTAGGTGAGGAATTAAGAGCTTTTGGTTTTTCTTTCGTTTTGAGAGTGATCAGTCACTCTGTTTTGCATGTTTGTAGTGATTTTTTTTGAGATTTAGTTTGAAGTCTGTCGTGGCGCAGGTGGAAGAGCGTGATAGGTTGTGGGGTCGATTCCCGCTCGATACGACAATTTGTTAGTCTATGTACCAAGATGTACCTATATCATATTTTATATTTATTACTCTTTTGTCATATTTTATATCTATTAAATATAACTTTTTAATATATGGAGATTTGGTATACAAAGTATGTTATTCGTTTGCTTTATAAAAAATATCTTTGATATTTGAGGCCTGTCGTGGTACAGGTTGGGGGTTCGATCCCCATTCGAAAAAATTAAATAATACAAATTTTCAAAATTAATATTTACTGTTTTTATTTCTTCTCTATGGTAATAAGGCAAAGCGCGACGTTCAGTTACGCTATTCAACACGCGATGCCTCAAATTTGACGTAAAGTGGAGAATGTAATGGAGTGTCTCAACACTATGGATACAGCTGAAAAAAAAAATTTACATTGAAAATGAAAAATAAATTTACATTTTCAGTACAATGAATGACAAGCTAGGCGAGGCGAAAGCGTCAGGCAATTTGGGTAACACGCTAAAAGTTATGGGCAAATTCAAGGAAGCGGTACAGTGTTGTAAACGACATTTGGAGATATCGCGCTCGCTAGGTGACCGTCTCAGTGAAGGGCGCGCCCTGTACAACCTGGGTAACGTGTACCACGCCCAGGGCAAGCAGATGGGCAGGGTGGGTCAGAATGATCCCGGCCATTTTCCTCAAGATGTTAGAGAAAGCTTGATGCAGGCTGTTGCTTATTATGAGTATGTATTTTGTTCATTTTTGGTGTTCATTTTTGAGGATTTTTAGTTTTTTTCCGATTCACGGTGTATATAGCTTGTGGTAGAGGCAGAGGGAACTTGGGACCCTAAAGTTGAGACACTCCGTTCCGGTCCCCACTTTCCACTGAATTGGAGGGACTCACGCTTTGCTTTGTTATCGAACGGAAGACATGAAAATATTACAAATTTAAATAATTACGAAAACAATTTTAAATATAATTATTACAGTTATACATATTTAATACAGTAAAACTAGAAATGATAGATGATTCCATTTCGGCGTTGAGCTCTGTCACTCAACACACAATACTTCACGAATTTGACTGATAATTGGGAACGGAAGTGTCTTAATGTGATCGGGAGTGTCTCAGCGCTATGTTCCCAACTGTTCACTACCATGCTACGTGCGCGATATGTACAAGTTTATTTTGACTAAATAACTATTTTCCATTACCTAGTTTTGCAACTGGGTCACTAACTTAAATAACAACGTACCGTCAGAACTCTCAGGTTATTGAATGCCACTAATTGCTTGGAATCTTTGCGAAGCTTAATTTGTTTGGCATGAATATAAGTATTTTTAAAGAGTGGCCTAACTTACTATTTTGAATTTTGGATACTTTATAAAGATTTATTTTTTTTATATATATATATACATATATATATATATATATATATATATATATATATATATATATATATATATATATATATATATATATATATATATATATATATATATATATATATATATATATATATAT
>DWMZ01000786.1:0-19535 GCA_018249855.1 Eueides tales michaeli
CTCACCCAACACAGAAAGCGTATGAGTTACGGTATCAGTTCCGAACTGGTTATCAACATGGCAAGAGTATTCGCCGGCGTCCTCTCTCGCTACGCCCGCTATCTGGAGGGAGCCTTCGGGAAGCTGACGTACACGTTCCGATGCTTCTAGAGGCTGGCTTTTTACCTATATAATCGATTAAATAAATAAAAGCAATTAGTTCGGTAAAAATATATGCGCCTGCTTTTTTAGCTTCACGCTGTACTTACCAAATAAACCGCATATAGAGTAGGCAAAAGGAATCTAGTGTAACACACAATGTAAGTAAGATGTGTTTTTTATAAAGTATGGATTCAATCAATTTGATCTGTCGTTTATCGTAAGAAAATAGTAATATTACTTATACCTAGAGTAAATAAATTTTCTAACTTTGCGTTGAGTATGTATTAAGTGAAAAGAAAAACTCAAATATCTATCAATACACAACTTATTTTACTCTCTGTAGGTACGGCAGTTTATTACTAGATATGGAATGAATAAAATTAGATAAGTATATTATAAATACTAATAAAGAAAGGCGGCCTTGACGGTAAATCAATAGCGTCTCCCTGTAAGTACGATAGTTGTTAGTCTAATTCTCACTCGGGCGTATGAATCATATTCGCGTTAGTAACAAGACAGCGTGTTGTGTGTTTTGAGTTGGGCGGACAATATATAACGGGGTTTCTCAACACTAGAATCCATCTCGCTATAGGCGAGATACAGTGTGAAGTAAAATAAATAAATAAACAAACCTTCCAAATGATATTGGGTGGGGGAACTCCAACAGCGAGACAGGGCAGTTTAACATCTTCCTTGTAGGTAGCAGTGAAAGATTCATCAAAAGAAGCAATCTTTGCAGGCACTGTAAATACATTTTTATATATAAAGATAAATACTATTTTCGTTATGTAATAATATTAATAAGTTTTCATTAAAAATATTCAAAATTTAGCTATATAAGCTACATAGGAGCATGGACGTACTGTTTTGAAATATTAGTTTATGTTTTTGTGTATAAAAGTAAAAACATATTTTATTCTATATAAATAATAAAAAATACCTTTGTCACTTGGGCTACAAGAGGCGGTAGCTGAAGGTTGTCCTTCTCCGATGATAGTGGAAGCGGTCACCCAGAAGTCGTAACGGCCGGCCTTCAGCTCTGTAGCGGAGTAGCTGGTTTGAGAAGCAGGTACCTAAAACAATCACTAATTATAATAAAATTAAACATACATATAAATATGTTATTATAATAAACCTAAAAAATATGCCACAGCCGCAAATAATTTATGAAAAATGGAGAATCAATTATTCTCATATTCTCGCTCTGGTAACCAGGTTTTCTCAATTTTTGAGACATGGTGTTGAGTTCCACCATGTCTCAAAAATGTGGAAACGGAGTTTCTTAACACTAATAATATTCTACCATATGCAGGATACAGAGTGACAAAAAATACATTTTATTTATCATTTACCTTATTTGGGTGAGGTTCAGCATTTTGTGCTTGCGTGTACACATTGTAGTGAGTAACGACACCGTTAGGCTGCGCTGGGGGTCTCCACGACACAAGAATCGATTCTGCTCCCATAACCAGGGCTTTTACGGCACGAGGTGCTTCAGGTACTTTTGGTACAAGTAAATGACTAATTAATTTTAAAGTTTATTTTGTAATTATATAATTGAAATTACTAAAAAAAGTAAGATAACATAATAATCTATACTAATATTATAAAGCTGAAGAGTTTGTTTGTTTGTTTTTCGCTTGAACGCTCTAATCTCAGGAACTACAGGTCCGATTTGAAAAATTCTTTCAGTGTTAGATAGCTCATTTATCGAGGTCTTAGCGTGAGCGTTCACGCTAAGACCAATAGGACCGGAGCAACAATTATGATTGTTTCAAAATCGGAGGATTTTATTTCCTAATTGAGAGTTTCTGCTGCGTGTGTTGCGTAAACGGTTAAAGTTTGGCAAAAATCATGTATGTTAAAAGTTCTACAAAAAAATCCGCGAAATCATATGTCTATCTTTTAAGGTTAGCTTTTTATGCTAACCAAAATGGTTCTAAAATAATGCATTATTTGCGAAGGTGTTTTTATAAGCAATACTTATCCAAACAAATACGGTTAAAGTTAATTAAATACTTGTGATGAATACATCACAAGTATTTAATTAACTTAACATCATTCGATTTAAATGAATGTCTTAGAAGATATCGCACAATGTGTAAAGCTGGCAGTCATGAGGATGAAGGGCGGTGGCCCCAGTTAGCTCTGCAAGATACCATACCGCGCGATTCAAACGCGTGGTCGGCTCCTTACAGAACATGCTGTTTGTGGTCAACGAATTACTTTTTAAATTTTTACTTTCCAGAATATCATCGTATAATATTTTTTAGATGAATAATCGGCTACTATCTATTTTACAAACCCCTGATAAGGGTTGAACAAACTTAACATGGCACCCTTTTTATGGCAAAACAACGTTTGCCGGATCAGCTAGTATAAAATATTTTAATAAAAAGTAAAGTAAACAAAGACAAAAAAATTAAAATATCCCCGACTCAAAAAAAAATCAGTGCCTTGTTTTGGCTAAGCGTTATTAGCTCTTAAACTGCTAATCTGATTTATCGTGATTTTTATACAACCGCGATAAACAAGGCTTATAATTAAAAAAAATCTCCTATACACTTATGCACTTACATATATGCACATTCAGTGTCAACTTAGATAAAATAATATTTACCATCTTGTTCAGTTTGGCAGTGAATGGGTGCGGATCGGACGCCATCTCCTCCATTAGTAGTGGCGAGAACTTCCATCGAATAGTTTGTGAATTTCTTAAGTCCATGAAGAATAGTTTCGCTGCTGGCAGTGATTTTTGTATCTTTGGTCTTCTCATCTAAAGTAAATAAATCATATGGATTTTTTTAACTTTTTTAACCATATGAGGTGTATTTTAATCTTTATATATATCTAAATTACAACTGGTCACTGTCCAAAATACCTATCCAGATCAAAAATTATTAATGAAAATGCTATTAAAAGTTCTATTATTGGGGGAATTTGTTAATATAATAGAACCCACGATAATATATTTTTCTGTCTGTTTGTTGCTGTCTTTTTGACACACTTATCTCAGAAACGGCTTGAACGATTTAAATGCGGTTTTTGTATTTCAACAAGCTTTCCGTAATCGTAAATGTTATCGTCCTTTGTTTTATGTAAATTGGTTTTGTTCGGATTAATTTGATAAAATTGCTACAAATTACATAACTGTACAGTTGAATTGGCTGAAACTTTAGTTTTTAATGTGTAAATGTTATTCCCAAAATTATAATGTATTTGAAACGGTTCAAGCGGGCCTGGCTTCAAACTGATGGGTAGTATTTCATATTTTCCCTTTTATTTAATATATACTTGTTCTTTATTTACCTCTATCCATTACAAAGCATTTTGTTTCCCATAATAATTCAGTAAATTAATGTATACCTTATTAAATAGATGTTGAACAGAAATATATGTACATAAGTTTTATTTCTTTTATATACCAAAAGTGTAATGTAAAGTAGAAGAAATCTTATAGTTTCTGCTGTAGGTGATATTTTAATCTCATTCTTTTAACTAAAGCATGACTTACCATACCACGTGTCGCTTGGGCCATAGACAACTTTGTATGCCTTGATTAGTCCATTAGCTGCAGCAAGTGGTGGCGAAACCCATGAAACTCGAATAGTTTGCGCGGTAAGAGTGGTACAGAGAACGTCTTGAGGAGGGGCTGATGGGGCTCCTTCTGCGGTATAGGCACGTACTTCGGAAGATATGGGGCCGGAACCCATTTTGTTGAAAGCCTGTACTACGATTGTGTATTGTGTGTATGTCCTAAAAAAAAATTAAGATTATAAAATCTTATATAATATGCTTAACGATTATATAAAATATGTATTATTAAGCTTACTTCAGATTAAAAATGTCGAGATGGTGTTCCTTTCCTGACTCCTTAGAGATGTCAACGGTCTCGAAGACAAAAGATTTGTTGCTCGACGCTAGTTTGTATCCAACATAGTACCTGTAATCAATATGTAAATATTATCATCAGATATATACAAGGATGCAGACGCCTGTCAGAGGCCTGTTGTGG
Source organism: Eueides tales michaeli (assembly GCA_018249855.1). Classification (NCBI taxonomy): domain Eukaryota; kingdom Metazoa; phylum Arthropoda; class Insecta; order Lepidoptera; family Nymphalidae; genus Eueides; species Eueides tales. The sequence continues at coordinate 4,157 of DWMZ01000786.1, forward strand.
CGTAGGGGCACAAGCGTAAGACTGTAAACGCGACAGATTATGTGTCTGTATCCCCACTCGAGGAAATTCAATATTTAATATTTTCAAATTAATTATTTAAAGTCTGAATTTTTTGCTCTAGTAACAAGGCAAAGTGCTGTGTTGATATTCGCTGCTCAACACCCACTGCCTAGGTTTCTAAGTTCCCTCGTCTACTCTGTTATGTGCAGGATATAGCGTGAATCTAAAAAAAGATATTAATTACAATAATGAAATTTTAGCCCTTAATAAACAGTCCATTTATACCCTTGTAGTTCGCCATTCCAGTCATGGGGTTGTGGTGGCTTCCATGTGACACGAAGAGTATGTTTATCGACAGCATCAACTTTGACGTCTTGAGGCATTCCAGTAGGCGCTTCTTCAGCGGTAATTATGGTGACAGTCTCAGATGGCTCGGAGGTACCTAGTTCATTTTCAGCAACAATTCTGATGTGGTACGCGGTAGCCGGTTTCAAGCTAAAGACTCCTGCTTCAGTTGTGTCACCTGGTACGAGAACTCTAGGAAAAGGAAAAGTAAAAAAATAGAAAAGAATACTCTTTTTCTTGTATTTACAACAGTATTTTGTGGTAGCCATTTTTAAGTTTTCGGTCATTTTACTTGTATTTACAACAGTATTTCTTGTTAGCCAATCAGTAACCAGTATTACCTGTCAATATCCTTTTCCCAATTACCCTTGGCACGCTTGTATTCAATAAGGAACTTCTTGATTGGTGAATTCCCATCATAAGGGGCAGCCCACGAAAGTTGAACGGTTCTTCCAGATTTATCTAGAACTTTCAATCCGTAGGGAGCTTCAGGTACCTCTGAAAATAAAAAGATCGTATTTATTAGCATTGTAATATTTTATTATTAATGTGGCATTAATTAATAGTGTAATAAAGAATTAATAATGTAAATATACCTTGAATAATCATATTAATGCTAGTATCATCAGATCCAAAGGCGTTAGTAGCGACGCAGGTGAAGAGGGCGCTGTCAGATCGTTCGGTACGTCGGATGCTAAGGTCGGACACTACACCTCCGGGTAAAATTTCCTCGCGAATAGTGTATCGTGGATCAGATTTAGGTTCAAGTCGTTTGTTGTTCATGTTCCAGATGATTCCAATTGGCTATGATGTATAGTAATATTTTAGCAAAAATATTAATGTAGTAATCCAACAACTAAATGAATTTTTAATAATAACAAATAAAATATTAAATTACCTTTTCACCTTTCGCTTGGCATTGTAAAACAGCTGGTTCGCTTCGGCGGGCTGTTTGGTTTCGCATTTTAATTTCAAATTGTGGTGGAGCTAAAACAGCAAAATATATAATGTATAAGATTAAAATTAGCCGGAAATTTACCTAGTTGCCGCCTCAAGCCTAGATCCTAGGTCTGCCTACTAAATACTGCATATGCACGCAATGCATTATTGGATATTTAAAAAACTCACCCTGGACACTAATAAGAATAACAGCAGATAATCCAGATCCAATTCCATTTACAGCTTCACACAGATAATAGCCTTCGTTCGTTTTTTGAATATTCGCAATAGATAATGTTCCATCCTCCACTTTTACATTAGGGTTATTTGGCTTAAGATCTTTATAATCACCGGGTGTATCCCCTGGAAATATAAAATAAAGCAATCTTGTTAACAATAATCAACAAAAACAAAACATACTGCAGAAAGATAAAACTTTTAATGATGTTTATTATTTGGGAAATAAGATATTTCTCCGAGAGAAAAATTCTCAATACTTTTACAGGAAATACAAAAAAAATAAATAATTAACTTAATCAGAAAGAAATTGCAGGATTTGAATGTATTATGAGTATCGTAATCATTTTTATTGGTAATTTGCTATATTGGGATTCTTTAAAAAATAGTTAATACTGTAAGTTCTCACTTCGTGCCATTTCAATTAATATTATATACAAAATGCAGCAAAATCGCAAGCAAAAACTGTTCGTTTCTTATTGAATTGAATTGATTGCATTGACTTAGAATTTTATTTTTTCTGTAGTCTAAGGGACGTGGAATATTTCATATAAACCATAAAGGTTTCGTTATTTTTAGATACGGAACCCTGAAAAAACATAAATTGCATAAAAATTAGCAACTAACCTTCAGCCCTCTTCCATGTGACCTGGGGCTTAGGGAATCCATCGGCTTTACATTCAACTTTAGCATCAGATCCTTGGGCAAATGCCTTATCAGTTGGTTCCAAAATCCAACGTGGAGGAACTAAAATATAACCACTTCATAAGAATGATTTATATTTTAGCTTTACTTTCTTAAAACATGCTTTAACTATATAGGGCAGCTTTCTTTTATTCACATTGGAAAAAATCTTGTTCAATAATTTTTGTAAAATAATTTCATCAATTTATCAATCTGTTTAGTAGTTTTTGATATGGTGCAATAATTAATATGAAAAATATTTTTATTATTATGAAATATATTTTGTTAATTATAATTATTATGAAACTATATGGTTTTATAAAGCCAAGTCCCTTTTTAATAAAAATTATATTAATATTATATTACTTCCTTTTAATTTACTATATTTCAAGATCAAGATAATTCCAAAAAAACAACTATGAGTTTTTAAAGATCACTTATCATCTAAGTAAAGTTTCTATAACATTAAATGTTTATCATTCATATTATTACAACTAATAATATTAACATGTTATAGCCAAATTGATTGAGTAGATTTTGTTTAGAATTGCATATAATGTTAATGATTTATTAGATTAAAAATTTCAATCAGTGAGATAACTAAGAAATTTTAAATTTTACTAAAATGGAAAAGAAAACGCAAAAATCCACGTAGATGGCGCCGCTTACGCCTTACAGGTCAAAACACTTGATTATAAATGCAAAATTTTAAAGGTGTTTTGGAACACTTCTAAGAATCGCTGTAAATATTCATTTTGGCCTAAAATATAGCTAATTATTATGCTGATAAAAATAATAGTATCTGTGAGAAGCGAAAGACTTTCGTTTTAACATTACATCCTTATGGTTATGTTTAAAATATGTAATAGATATTGATTTATGATGTTTTTTAGTAAATGTAAATGCTCATATTATATATTGTCTTATTCACTTAAAATTTAATGGATATTATTGCAAATACTCATCTATGTATAAAATATTAAGTAATAATAAAGTTTTTCAATTGTATTTTCAATATTTCTTTCCCATTAAAAGCAATTTTATTGATTTTTTTTAACATTTTTATTTTATGTCAATTTGTTACCTTTTCTAAGTGTTTCAATGAACAATTAATATCAATTTATTTGAATGAATTTATTATAACAAGTATATGTGATGCTTTTTTTGGCTTTAACATATATTAACAAAGAATTAAAATAAAAACATGAATTCATGTTATAGAAGCTTTTTCATAGAACATTAACTTAATGCGCAAATTAACCCCAATTAAGCGAGTTACTAAATACTAACAAACAAATAAAAAAAATGTTGTTAAAACCAAAACCTAAAAAGCTGTTAAATAACAAATACAACATATAATGTTCTATCATTCTATCGTCTCATAAATATAATAAATAAGCGCTTTATGCTTTTTATTTATAAAATAATCGTTTTACGATCGTTCAAATAAAATTAACAGAATGATAGAACATTATTTAAGCAAGCACAACATTACAAACAACCAAAAATCCAACAAGGCAAATTAAAATACAAATAAATAACGGGTAGGATGTAAAGGATATGGTAAGGTACAGGAGATAGCAATATGCATGGAGGGATTGGAAGAAGAAATGGTTTAGTCGATGATAGCCGCAGCCGGTTCCTATTAACGATAATGACCTAAACTAATACTTTTCTAAGCCGCACGAACTTTGATATTTTGACATAATTTATCATATAACTTATTTCATTAAGGCTTTAAATAATAAATCTGTAAAAGTAACAGCTGATTAAACTAGTCGATCGATACCTTGACGACAACTATATACGAATAAGCCTTTCATATGCTATGCAAAGCTAGTCCGTGCTAGGAGTAAGGGTGAGATGGTTTATACAGGTATATACCGTGTACTTCTAATGAGGCGGAATAGTTGGAAGAACCAGCGGCATTGCGCGCAACGCATACGTAATTGCCGCTGTGTGACCATCCTGCTGGGTCGATGAGGAGAAGTGATGCTCTTTGTGCTATTTTGGTGGCCATAACACCCATCATTTCTTTTAATGGACGTTCTTTAAAGTACCATTTAATTTCTAGCGGAAGATCACCTTCAGAAATCAAACAAGTAACCTGACTTGCCTGTCCCGCATAAAGAGGAGATTCAAATGCAAAAGGAACTATGCGAGGCAATACTGAAAACAACCATAGACGGTTGGGTTAAATACATTTTTCACAAGCAATATTAGTAATTTACGAGTTATTGTTAAAGAGTGTTTGAAAGTGACTGACTGATCGGATATTTTTTATCGGTGCTAATAGTGATGTTAGTTCCCTGTATAATTATATAATTCTGAAAAAATAAATTTAAACATGCCATTTACGACTAATGTAGCTGCATGTTCGGCGCGACCAGCCGCATTTTGTACAATACACGTATAGTTGCCCTGATGGTTTGCGCTCACAGAGTTGATAGTTAGGACAGAAGCTCTAGGCCCTAACGCAGTGGTCATAATGTCTCGTTGTAAACTTGAATCAATAGTTTCGCTGCTAAATGTCCAGGAGATTTCAAGAGGCAGGTCCCCTTTTGTTGCGACGCAATTTACTACAGCAGGATCTCCAGGATTAGACGGCACCTCCCCGAAATTGAATGGTACTATCAGGGGCGGAACTGGGACAGTAAATACCTTATATTGAAGCGTTTAATATACAATTTTATATAAGAAAAAGACAGGTGAAATATGTTTTTATTATAATGTACTGCACCCTTTACAATTAATTCCGTAGTGTGAGACACAACGCCTCCTGTATTACTCGCTGTACAGTTATATATGCCTGCATGCTTAGCTTCCACTGACTCAATAGTAAGAACACTACTTCTCCGATCGATGCTACTGACACGAGCTCCAGGAATTTTAGTTGCCGACTGATTATTTATTGTCCATTCAATTTTAACTGGTTGATCTCCGTGAGTTATAATACATTGTAGAGCAAAGTAGTCGCCTAAGAAAGCCGGTTCCGGACCGGAAGTGAATGGTGCAATTTTAGGAGGAACTGAAACAAACTTTATCTAAATCACTAATTATAATTTATCTACGACTAAACGTTACGACTAACCGTAAACGACTAAATCTGCTGAGTGTGTAGTACGTCCGGCACGATTTTCCCCGACGCACATGTATGAACCAGCATGTTTTGCGTCAACAGATTCGATAATAAGTAAGCTACTACGTTTAGAGTTTGTCATCGAATAATCATTATTTCTTTGAGATATTAACTGGCCATTAAACGTCCAAGTAATTGTAAGCGGGAGATCACCATAATTAACTGTGCAGGCCGCTTGCAAATATTCTCCGACGTTTGCAGGTTTTTCACCAAATGAAAACGGTAGTATATTTGGGGGTACTGGAAGAATATCGTTATTTACTGTACAAATCGAATAATATAAATATAGAAATAAACATAAAAGAAATAAATTATACTATAAAAATATTATTTGGAACAGTTCTATTAGGGTCATATTTAAGCACCATTTATAGTTAATACCGCGGTGTGCGAATGAATTCCCGCTTCATTTTCTGCAACGCAGGTGTAGTTGCCAGCATGATTGTGCATAACAGAACCGATACTAAGAATAGCGCTTCGTTCTCCAATATTAAATACTGTTACCCCCGATCTTGGTTTTATAGGTTCATCCTCAAACAGCCATCGCAGTTGGAGCGGATGGTCACCTTCGATAACTGAACAAGCTGCGGTAACGACCTGTCCAGAATTCATTGCAACTTCTCCAAATGTAAATGGTTGGACCACGGGAGGAACTAAACAATAAGCAAGCAACATCTGTTTATTACATTATTGATTTAATACCGATTACGTTAAGAGTGGCTGTATGGTTAACAGTTCCCGCTCTGTTGGTGGCTGTGCAAGTGTAGTTCCCGCTGTTTGCCCCAGAGGCTGACGGGATATCCAACACTGAGACCCGTTCGCTTAAGGTAGTCATTTTAACACCCTTTCTAAGCGTTACAACTTGACTTTGAAAACTCCATGTAATGTTCATAGGAATATCGCCTTTTGGAACATGGCAATCTAAGTGAACTGATTCTCCTGCGAATACGGCCTCGTCCAGTTCGAAAGGTTTGATGTGAGGGACGACTGAGTAAATAAAATAATATATAATATATTAGTGATACATATAGCGAGCATGCTGGGGCTTTTGGACATTTGAACTAGTAATACCATTAACATGTAGTGGTGTTGAATATCTATGTTCACCAGCTTTATTTTTTGCAATACATGTATAGTTGCCACTATGTGCACCAGTTACTGAAGCAATAGTTAAAAAGGAAGTTTGATCTGCTATCTTCAATGTCTTGATTCCCGTAACTGTCGAAAGCTCTTGACCCTCGAAAGTCCAGGAAATAAAAATCGGCCGATCCCCTTTGCTAACATGGCATGTCATTTGGACAGATTCTCCATAATAGACGGACTCTTCAATTTCGAATGGCATAATATGGGGTGGAACTAATAAAAATAACAAAAGAGAATGCTAATATTAAATCTAAACGTGCATGATTTTTCTATGACGTTCAGAATTCTAAAGGAAAAATAGGGCGATATCTAATACCATGAATGTTGACTAGAGCTGAGTGGTAGGTGCGCCCAGCTCTATTACTGGCTGTGCATGTGTAGTTGCCGCTGTGTTGACCCATTGCTGTAGGAATGCTAAGAACTGACGCCTTTTCCCCTAATTTCGTGGTAGTTACGCCCATATTGTTATGATAAGGAATCTCTAGTCCCTGAAAACTCCAGGTAATCTGAAGCGGTCGGTCGCCTTTTGATACATGACAAGTAAGATGGACCGATTCACCAGCAAATATGGATTCTTCAATTTCGAACGGGATAATATATGGAATCACTTGTAATTAAAAATAAAATTATTAAACTACTTGGAAATCAAAATAATTGAAATAATTATAAGTATCAAGCCATATGCAATAATGATATAAGTTACGTTTATTTGTGTACCAGTTATTTTAAGAATAGTAGAATAGGAAGCTACACCAGCACGATTTTTGGCAATGCATGTATAATTTCCACTATGAGCACCGGTTACAGATGGAAGATTCAAAACGGATGATCGTTCTCCAACCATAGTAGAAATTCCTAATTCGCGGGACAGTGTTTGTCCATTAAATTCCCAATAGACTTCTAACGGAATATCTCCTTTTGATATGTGGCACATCATTTGTACAGATTCTCCCGAAAATAAGGCTTGATCAACGTCAAACGGCAATATATTCGGTACGACTATAAATATCAAATAAAAGTTTAAATGTGAAACATAAAGGTATGACTAACAAAAAAAAAACAAGCTGACATTTTTTAATATAGATATAAAAATAGAATACATGCTATTTCTATCAACATATCTGTAAAACGTGACGAACATAATATGGATGATAATGTGAAAAATGAAACTGACCATGAACGTTAAGGACAGTGGTATGATTAGTGGAACCAGCGCTGTTGGTGGCTACGCAGGTGTAATTCCCACTATGACCTGCGCTAGCCGCGGCAATAGATAGAAAAGACGTACGCGACGTCATTTTAGTAGTCATTATGCCTAAATGTGATGTTGTATTTTCGAACCCGTGAAAATGCCATTTGATGTCTAGAGGCAAGTCTCCTTTCGAAACGTGACAGTTAAGCTGAACTGTTTCACCAGCAAATACTGATTCATCCGCTTCAAATGGTACGATGTATGGTAATACTGTTAATCCATAAAGCTAATATTATTATTATTTTATATGCAAGCGTGCAGCGTGCGGCCAGAGCAAGCGCTGTATATGGAAAATACGAGATACCGTGGACATTAACTGAAGTTGAATGTAGAGCTAGTCCAGCTTGATTTTGAGCATGACAAGAATATTCGCCGCTATGACTAGCCGTAGCACTAGGAATCGTAAGAAGCGATGTCCGTTGACCAATTTTCGTAGTCATAATTCCTTCATGAGAAGATAACTCTTTCCCATGAAAACTCCAAGAAATAGTAACAGGCGTGTCACCTTTAGAAACGTGACACGTCAGTTGGACCGACTCGCCTGCAAATACTGGCTCCTCGGCCTCAAATGGAACTATGTGTGGGGTAACTGGCGGGAGAAATTAAGAAATAAACTAAAATAAAATTTAAGATAAATTTGATATTCTTGTACCCTGTACGTTTAATTTGGCTGAGTGATTTGTGCTTGCTACCATATTCGAAGCAGTGCAAGTGTAGTTGCCGGTATTTTTTTCTGATACGGACGGGATAGCTAAAATTGAACTTCTATCTCCCATTTTAGTTACAATTACTGCATCGTTTTTTTCGAGAGGTCTATTTCGAAAGAACCACGTAAATCTAATGGGCATGTCTCCCTTTGGTATGTGACACATAACTTGTATGCTTTCTCCATAAAAAACAGCTTCATCGAATTCAAATTGGGATATAATAGGCGCAACTGTAATAATAATAAAAATTGTTCTAATAGATATTTCTAAAATAGGATTAGGGGACAATAAAACACGTAAAGCACAGATTTTTCATCGAGAGCAAGTACCCTTGACATTTAGTGTTGCATGGTGACTAGCTTTGGCGACAATATTAGATGCAGTGCATGTATAGTTGCCAGAATGTTTAGCCGTCACAGTAGGTATTATGAGAGCTGAACCCATGTCCCCAACATTCATTATCGTCACCCCTGATAACAAACTCACATCGCCTCCACTGAAACTCCACTTGAACGTTAGTGGTTTATCGCCTTTTGGAACATGACACATAACTTGAACGCCCTCGCCGAAAAACACGGATTCGTCGAATTCAAAAGGTGTTATAATTGGCGCCACTGGAAGAGTTACATTTCTTAGGTACATTTTAGGGATGCCAGCTTTATGTTTATTTTATATCTTTTACTTTTATGACCCGCCAAAGTTACTAGGGAAAGGGGAGAAGCAACACATAATTGTACTAGTACTACAGTAACAAGCTAAGGAAATGTTTCGTTTATTTAAGTACCATTCACATAAAGTTGGGCTGTATGATTCACGGAGCCTGCTGGGTTTGTCACAACGCAAGTGAAATTGCCTTGATTTTGATGTGTAACTGATTCGATGCTTAATTGACTAGCACGTTTACTATTTAGAAGAGATATTCCTTGATCGCCAGTAGCAACATTTTTGTTATTAAAATACCACTCAATTTTTAAAGGTTGATCGCCTTTCATAACTGTGCACGTAACCAGAACCATTTCTTGCGCATTTACCGGCTCTTCCCCAAATTCAAAAGGCATAATTTGCGGAGGGACTGCGACAGGAAATTATGGAGAGTAATTAGCAAAATAAGTAAAAGCTTAGTAAAAGGAGTTTTAAGTTAGTACCGTTTACATATAATTCAGAGGTGTGGTTGGTAGTCCCAGCTTGATTTTTGACGGCACACGTATAATTTCCCTGATTAAAATGTGAAACTGATTCAATAGCAAGTTGACTTGTTCTTTTTGTGTTTGTAAGTAAAATGCCTTTGGTATTAGATTGTAAAGGTGTTCCGTTGAAGTACCATCTTATACTTAAAGGCAGGTCGCCTTTAGTAACTGAGCAAACTACTACAGCCATTTCTTGATCATTCAAAGGCTCAGAACCGAAATCGAATGGCATAATTTGAGGAGCAACTAAGAAAATAATAAATAATGTGTAAAAAATACTATATATGGCGTTCAATTTACGTATAGGTACAAAATAAAGGATGTATAGTGTATATACGTATATAAAAATAAATTGGATTAGGATTGCGAACATTTACTTAAAATGTAAAATATTGTAAATACTAATAAAGTGACGTGCTAAAAGGATAAGCGGCATTGATATTTCGTTTTAAAAGTACCATTTACGTTGAGAATTGCACTGTGACTACTGCGACCCGCTTCATTTTCCGCAATGCAAGTGTAATTGCCGATATGCTCATGTTGCACATTTTCAATACTTAAAACAGATATTCTTTTTCCGTTTCTATTTATGAAAAGGCCGTTTCCGGTATTTAAAGGTTGGTTGTTAAGTTGCCAAAATATTTTTAGGGGTAGATCGCCTTTTCCTACTGTACAGGTGAGTGAGACAGTATCACCAGCATTTAAAATTTCTTCTCCAAAATCAAATGGCGTTACCTGTGGTACAACTATTTACAGGATATCGTTTAGATTACTTGAAGTCATTGCTACAAACGCTTATATGCTTTTATATACTTGACGTGGCCCTATAGGAAAAACATAAAAGGAAGGAAGGAATTTAATATAGAAGTGTCTGCAAAAAAGAATTTTCGATACTAAAAATTTACCATTTACAATTAATTCTGTTGAATAATTAGCGTCTCCTGCTCGGTTCATAACGTAGCAAGTATATACTCCTGTATGTATAAAAGATACTGCATCTATTGATAGACTGCTTGATTTGTGGCCAATTTTAGTTACTGTTATTCCTTTAATCGATGCCACATCATTTCTGTTTAAATACCATGTAATATTTAATGGTGTATCGCCTTTTGTTACCATGCATTGTATTCCGACAGTATCACCTGCATTGGCTGGCTCGTCACCGAACGTGAAAGGATGGATTTGGGGTAAAACTGTACCAATAAGCTATACTTAATATTTTTAGTAGAAACTAACTATTAATAAAATACAGGATAAGCGACTATTTAAATCATGAAATATAAGTAAAGATGACCATTAACTTCCAGCGTCGAACTATGGTTGACGTGTCCAGCTAAATTTTCAACGTGACACACATATATTCCTCGATGGGTTCCATTCACCGAATCTATATTTAAAATAGACATCTTCCGGCTCATACTTCCAATTACGATACCCAGGATATTGCTTTGTGAAATTTTTCTCCCGTTTAAACTCCACGAAAAGTTAGCCGGTAAATCGCCTTTATTCATAACGCATTGAACAGAAGCCGTATCGCCAGCATTAGCGGGTTCATCACCGAACTCGAAGGGTAAAATTTGAGGGGGAACTGCAGTAATAGAAAAGCGTTTAAGAAAAATAGAAAAGAAAAGAGCGAACCATTAACACTAAGGACAGTAGTGTGATTTATTTGGCCTGCTTGGTTTCTGATCTCGCAAGTATAAGATCCACGATGAACAGCATTCACAGATTCGATATTTAAAATTGATGTTTTCTTGCTTATAGTAGTAAGGACGATGCCAAGATTGTTATGGATTCTTATTTCTTCGCCATTAAATAACCATTTAAAGGCTACAGGGAGATCTCCTTTGCTCATTACACAGGAAACTGATGCAGTTTCACCTTCGTTTAGAATCTCTTCACCAAATTCGAACGGAGTAATTTGAGGCGGGACTAGTGAGAGTAATGATTTTTCATTAGGTATAGGTGGTTTTTGGAAATGTAATTTTTATGTAAAATAAAATGTTACAAAAAAGCTGAAATTCATTTGCACTGGTACCGTTAACTTCTAGTAACGCGCTGTGGTTGACGGAGCCAGCGAAGTTTGTAGCCACACAATAGTATGTGCCCCTGTGGATCCCGTTTACGGAATCAATATTTAGAATCGATGTCTTTCTATTGACGTTCGTGAGTACAATTCCAAGTTCATTTAATTTGGATATAATTTGGCCATTGAAAATCCATGTAATATTTAAGGGTTGGTCGCCTTTGCTTACTGCGCAGGATATCGAGGCCATATCCCCAGCATTAGCGGGTTCGTCGCCAAATTCGAATGGCAATATTTGTGGGGGTACTGGACAAAATTCTAATTTTAGTACTATATACAGGAGCGTGTGTGGCAAGTGATGTAGCTTTGGCGGGCATAAACTCTAATAATCTATTTGGAAGTAAAATACATCCTACCATTGAATAAGAAATTGTTATTCCGTCTCTGAAAGAAAAAATATATTAGCTGACTTATAGTTAGTGACGTAATGTCACGAAGTACTCATTTCAAAAAAAAAATATTATAAGTCTATTGATGCAAATCTGGTCAGTTTAAGCCAGTGCTTGGAAACTTTCTATGAGAAATTATATAAACGTTTTTTTAATTGAATTTTTCCATATACCATTATTATATACCATTTAATTTTCTTATTACATTATAAATTTACAAAAATATTTTAATAACCTATTTTTAAGCCACACAAAAAGTAAGTTTTGCAAAACGAATTAAAAAATAGAGAAACTTTTAATATATTTTATAATTATCCATAACGCATTTTATTTAGATTTACTTAAACATATAAATATTAAACTTCGTGACATTACTTTAAAAGAGCCACTGAGTAACATATTAATAACTATAAATTTAGCTGGTTAACTCGTAATAGCAATCAAATAATTGAGTGTGTGATATAAAAAATACTCAGTGACATTGCTTACTGCTCTAAAATATGATGATATATATGACAAGTTCATTTTGTAAATTTAGAAAATGAAATTAAATGTTGTCATAATTGAATTACTATCAAAGTGAAATCATGTGGGTGTATGTATGTATGCGTAATGAAGTTTAACATTTGACGCAGACCATTTTTTATATTTTTTTGAATACAAGAGTGAATATATCATTATGTTCTATTTTTTATAAAATATTTATAACATGTGTAGTAATGACTAAATTTTGGAGCAGTAAGTAATAAACTCTTTTATTAACAATTAAATTTTATTTTTATATTGTAACAACTTTTTGTTTCTATAAAAATCGCATATTATTTTACAAAAGTTGTGAAATTTGGAGATATCCATTTTTACAATGACAAAAAATTGTCTCACTCCAAAAATCGTATTTGAAAAATAATAACGATGTTATGAAACCAAAGCTAAGAGGATATAGTAATAAATTAAATTTGTCTGATATTGTTTCGTTAATTATATTGTGTGTTAGAATGATAAATCAGGGATCTTTTAGTACATGTAAAGTAAATTCCCTAGTGATTTTTTATAGTCATTTCATTTATGATTGTAACTGACTGACTTTTAATGATATTAAGTGACTAAAGTAAATACGTATACATACGTATACTATTATTATACAGTTTTGGAGACTCGACGTTTTATTTCTAGCGTGTTTAAATGCACAAGTATTATAACCGCGAAGTTTAAAGACCTTGTCATATCTAGATATTTTCCTCTTAACTCCAGTTCTTTTAGTATAATATAATGTCTTACTTACCCATAACTTGAAGTTCGAGTGCGCCACGAGCGCTGTAGCCCTGCGAGTTTTTGGCGACGCATGTGTAAGTGGCCTGATCGCTCATGCGCTCTACATTTTCGATCACGAGGGTGCCGTTGGGAAATACCTTCTGCTTGCGGTTGATCGGTAGAACACTGGAATTACATATGGAAATTTAGGTCAATGGGGTATTTGAGACACTTTTAAAAGCCAATTCAGCCAATTTTAATCAATTGATAAGTGTTATTTTTTCTAGCTTCACGCTGTATCCCGCACATGGCAGGGTACGCAGAGGGATCTGCAGAACTTAATGTTAAGACATTCCGTTCCTTTCCCCACTTTCCGCAGAATTTGAGGCATTGCGTGTTAAGTGGTGCAACTCAACACCGCGTTTTGCCGTGTTACCAGAGCGAAGACAAGAAAAAATAAATAAATTGAAAATACGTAATATTTCATTTCCTCGAGTGGGGATTGAAACTGTCGTTTACAGACACACTCTTGTGCCGCTGCGCCACTACAGGCAATCATTTTATTTCTGTTTTAATTTATCGAAATAGAGGTTTATCGTAATAGACCTTTTTTTAATTTTTCGCAATGTTGCAAATTCGGTGGAAAATGGGAAAGATGTCTTAACACTAGGTTTCGAAGTTCTTTCTGCCTATCCTGCCATGTGCGGGCTACAGCGTGAAATTTAAAATAAATATTTATAAGTACAATTAGGTGGGAGATTGTAAGCTACTTTTAAAATAAAATGTTCAGATCGTATTTAATTATTTTTTTCATATGACATGTTACGTTAAATGAAATGTGACGTGTAACCCGGTTATGTTAAATAAGTAAAATACAATGATTGTATTAAAAAATCGTTAATTTAAAAAAGAAATCTCTAGCTTAAAAAGAACCAGATCCATATTTGTTTTAAAAAAGGGGTCTCAAGTTTCAAGAGTAGTAAATCACAAAATCTCAAATTTTCGATTTCCTCTATTTAAAAAAATTCTCGTACACGTATCTTTTCTTTTTTAATATAGAATACGTAAAAAAAAGTTTCAGCCATATTAAAGTGTTGGTCAAATTTGGCCGCAATATTTACGGTTATTAAAAGAATTAGCCATATACATATATAAACCGTCAGTCTATTATATTAATATAACTGTGTTTTTTCAAGAATACAGTAACGCTAATAAACACGCTAACACGCTACACGCTAATTAAACTATTAAATATAAATTTAATGATATTAAATAAAAAGAACCGGTCGAAGCCGAGCGGGTGTCACTAGTATTTTCTAACAAAATATAATACACGACATTTTACGATACACTTTATGAGATAAAATAATCTTCTTATAATCTCTACCTTTATTGGTAAACTATATCATAATACAGGTTCATTATACTATAGAAGTTGCTTGTGTAAGTAAAAAAGGAACTAAGAAACGAAACCGTTATAGAATCATCTTCTCCTGTTGAATCCATTTTTCTCAAAAAAACGATTTCGGTTATGCTCATCGAGGTTAAGCTGAAATTAATACGACCTATAGATTATATTATAGTGTCATGAAATAATAATACCTATAAATAGCAAAAAAAGAAAAAGAGCGAAAATTAGTATTGACAATTATAATTATTTTCATACAAAATTAGTATTACGCACGCAATCTTAAGTTTGACAACTTTTATAAATTTTCGTACCCGTTGACTCAATTATACATATATTTTCAAAAACATACCGTCCGTCACGTTCCCATACAATAGAATCAATAGGGTATCCGGCTACGGGGCAGTGTGCGATGAGAGTGTCTCCGGCGACGACAGGGCGTTTCTTCATGGGGCGGACGTATGGCAATCCGTAAACATTGACACGAGCAGAATGCGATGCGCTGCCGACCTTGAAAATTAACAAAGAGAAATTTTAAGCGATGTTTAATCTTCAAATTATTAAAGATGTCGACGCAGTGCTGTTGCGTGCCGATATATTTATTTTCAATTT
>DWMZ01000787.1:0-19529 GCA_018249855.1 Eueides tales michaeli
GTATTTTGAACCTTTCGTCCAATTGCTGTGAAATATTTTGAGTAACAGCCTTCGTAATAGATATTGTTTGCCTATATATGTGTTCTGAATTTTCCAGTAGAAATTGCATCTGGTCTTCCATTTTTTTTTGATATTTCAAAATTGGCGCGTAATGTATATATGGCAAAATTATTTAATGTTAGAATTTAATTTCTTTATATGCCAACACTCTATTAGTTAAATTCAGTTTGTAATGTTGGTCGCATTGACACTTGTCAGTATTGTCTCTGGTTTACACTTAATCGTATTTTGAGGTTATGTAAGTAAAATATGAGTATTTTCACAGCAATATTTAGTTGTTTGGAAGATAGTTTGTGCGTGATTTGTTCTTTTGGCTTGATAGTTACTACTACAACATTTTCAAGAGAAAACGAATTTGTGCCCAAGTGCGAATTTATACACCGACTGGCACTTTGTTCCCAACCTTCTTTGAGAGCTGAATCTATTGTAATTATCTGGTAGTATCCATTTCAGCTACAAAGGCTTAACTTTGCTACTCCTCACCGTAACTATCATAAAACCAACTAACAACTTAAGCTCACACCGCCCATTGTAATAAAAACTTTCCCCAACAAAGAGGTAAGAATATTATGCAATAGTTACTTAAATAAGCCGGACAAATCACAAAGGAGTCAGATGATTAAGACTTGCTTAAGTAAGAATAAGTTAATATAGAAAAGTTTCTTCTTCATAGCATCGTTCTGTTCCGCAAACTCGGGAATACAATTAATATCACTCTTTTAATAATAGGGACGACTTCTATCTTTTAGCTAAGCTGAAGTCCCTACAGGAGAAAATAGGTT
Source organism: Eueides tales michaeli (assembly GCA_018249855.1). Lineage (NCBI taxonomy): Eukaryota > Metazoa > Arthropoda > Insecta > Lepidoptera > Nymphalidae > Eueides > Eueides tales. The sequence goes on from DWMZ01000787.1 coordinate 843, forward strand.
GAGAAGTTAATCTTCTTGAGACTTTATTAAAATAGTAGTTAATGTTTTTTGTTGTGTAACTGTATTATTTAGGTTTAATCTACTATAAATCATTTTGGGGTATTCAGAGATAAAGTAATGTGAAGATCGATCAATGTATTGATACAATGAGTGTTGAACAGCAGAATTTAAAGATTTTTGTTGAATTTTGCTGCTTTTTTACTTCAGTAATATTTTAAATTATTTGTGTAACCTTGGAGAAATGCAATAAACTTGGGAGCAGCTTCTGATAGTAAACGCAATTGTTGGGTGTACATTAGATAACAAGGAAATTATTGTTTTTATTCATTTTTTATTATATTTTCATAATAGAATAATCGCGAAAATAAAAATGCGTTACCGAGGCGTTAAGCGCTGCCACTCACCAAGCGCTGCCTTGAAAATGGACGGAAATTGACGGGTACGGAGAATCTTTACACTCAGTTTCGTCTGCCCGCGTTTGAGTGTGTTTACACTCAGTAGTGTCACACTGCGCATGCATTCATATAAAATGTATGCGGCATACAGCGTTGATCAATGAAGAGATACACAGAATGGTAGGTACAAGCGTAGAAATTCTTTTTTCTCTACTGTCACTCTCATACGGGCAGTACATGGGGAAGGTAGTGTTCTTACACCGTTTCCGCTAAATAAAGTAATTCTACTAGTAAGTAATGTGAATCACAAGAAACTATTTTATTTATTCACCTTTTTTTAGTGACGTGTCTCATAATAAATTACTCCGTTCCTTTCCACGAATGTTGAAATTGGAGCAAGATGAACGCCTACTTTCGTATTTTGGGAAAAAGAAATTTATTTTGTTATTTTTCGTAAATATAGATGTAGATACTCACTATAGAGTAACAAGATAACAAAAATGTAAAAACCTTTTTATTTTATTTCTTAAAATTTCCGAGTGTCCCGCACGTAGCAGGTTAGGTAGAAGGAAACTGCAAAACCTAGTATTTAGGCATTCCGTTTTCATTATGACACTTCTGTTCTCTATTTTTTATTTGTTACTTAAAAGAATATATTTGATGTTAATTAATATAAATTATAATTTATAATTATATATTATAAATTATAATATATAAATATAATTTATAATTATTTTGAATGAAAGCAGGCTAGAAATATTTAATAAGAAACCTTGCCATTTTTTTTTCTTTTATACTTTAACGATTACATGAAATTAATTGCTCTGCGCTGAACGCCATCTTTATATGAGCGTTGGGAAATCTCAACGCTCATATAAAGACGGCGTTCAGCGCCGTTGCTCAACAGGCGATGTCTCAATAATTACCGGCACAAAGTGGGAAACGGAATGTCCAAAAATAAAAGAAAGTATTACATAAAATTTAAAAAAAAACCTACAATTACACTTATAAGAAAAGTTAAAAATAAATATCTTTCTCACTAATTGTACATTGTTTAAAAACTTTTCAGACATTTCAATATAAATACCTTAGAAATTCATTTTGTGTAGTTTATTATCTGAAAATTTATCGTAACACTCAAGTCGCTTTGTCTTTTCATTTGAATATTTTAGAAGTGTTTTACTTCGTTCACTTATTCTGTGAAGTAATCAAAATGTATGAAGTCATGTTTGGGGCTGAAATACCTGCAAATTAATAACATATATTTGGAAATACAATATAGTTATTAATAAATAAAATATTTTATACTGTCATTTGCCAGAAGAAATGAAACATATTAACACTTATCGCAAGTTGCTTTCTCTGTTACCCTTCCGTGCAGGATACAGCGTTAAGCTGAAAAAAATATTTAGATATTTTATAATTAAATAATATCCTACAAGAAAGTTATGTTTTAGGTCTATGATTTCATTCTGTCATTACGCGTATACTGAATTATTTATAGTAAGAAAAGCTAGTAATATAGTAGTATAAGTAACTAATATCCTCATTTTTCTTCCTACGTCTGTTAAATGCGACGATGATAAAAAAGTATTTGTTTATATATTATTAAAAGATTCTTAGAGAAATTAATTTCTGTTCCCCACTTTGTCCAACTATTGAAACATCTCGCCTTAAAATAAAAATAACAAATTCCCCTGAGTAGGCATCGAATCCATAACCACTACAATAGTCAAACCCTGTTACCACCGTAGATACATATCGTCGTAATGCAATAGAAACCAGAGTCCTATGTGTGGGCATCCGTACCCACGATTTCGATTTTACACTATACTTTATTCAACATAATATATAACAAAGCGGGACAACAAAATATTTTTTTATACATTTATACACATACAATTGGTCAATCGTAACATTCTCCTGCTTTCTATATATAAAACCGTTATATATGTCTAACGAAATAACCTTATTTTGTTGATATTACTCTCTTAAACAACCGTAAAATTCTGCGCGGAAAGGATTCAATCGAAATTGCAAAAGGATAAATTTAATAGTCTTTATTCAAGATACGAAACCCTTTCTATAATTTGATAAAGTGTCAGCTATTATTTTAGAATATTTTAATGTGTCATTTATATGTTCTATTATTATATATCTTTATTTGGTTAAATGCGATAATGTTAAGTTCTAGTGATACGATTTTTAATTTTGTAAAAACTAGTCTTTATATAGCGATATTTTAATTTTTCATTTAATTAGGAATGTACCTGTGGCCAGAGTTTCCTCGGACTCTTGTAGTAGTTCATACACAGCTAAATTAAGAGCTACATTTTCTTATAACAACATTATAATTGTTAACTAAACGTGGTAACAATTTTTTCATGTATTGTTCAACAATCATCGGCGTAATGTACGAGAGAGGATGGATTTATCAATCTATGTACGTTTGTGTATTTCTTCTCCTATTGTATATTAGGCTGACTTTTTTTATTCTTACATCCATAGACTGAGTTACCTTTTAGGTATTACTAAATACAGCATACTTACAATAGTCAAAAAAGATCACAGCGCTTGTCGTAAAATTTAAATGTGCTTCAACCTTTCTATGATAGCAAAAAATTATGATTCGTTTTATGTGTATCTATTACAAGATTTATAGTGCAATAGTACAATACAATACTCTAATATTTGTTTAAATATGTTAATATCTTCAGTAAGTACAATGTTAGCATCAAATATTTTAGAAATAGACTAACTTGTAACTTACTTCTTCTTCCCATCTTGTTTTAAGGTTGGCTTGTTTCAATTTCCTCACAAAAAAGATATTATTTTATATTTTTATGTTCTTGCTCTAGCAACGAAACCAATTAACGAAAAACGCGGCGTTTATTCCACCACTATTCATTAATTCGGCGGGAAGTGGGTATCGGAAGTGCCTTAACGGGAATGTAGTATAGTAAGACCAGAGTAGGCCGAGGGAAACCCGGAACCCAATGTTAGCTCTGGGATCCCGGGTTTTTCTCGGCCTACTCTGGTACGAACATCAACTCTGTTGAAGCTAAAAAAAGTTGTTTTATTTTTGTGTTCGCCACACTTTTTCAAAGTAGAGAAATCAATCATTTTTAAACAATCCCCCAATGTTTTAGATGATAACTGGCCTATAGCGTCACAATAATGATACATGGATTTATTTGGTTGGTGATCGGTCTCCAATTTTCGAAAAGAATTATATTTAAATCACTTAATTTCGCGCTCGAAATAGACAAAATGGCGTTAAGTTACGCCAATTAAGACAAAATGTCTCGAACCCCGGCAAAAAAGGAGAATTGAGGCACTAGAGTCATGGCGCAGCGCCCCAAACATGTGAATGTAAACGACAGCTTGTGGGTTCGATCTCCTCTCGGGAAATGAAATACATATTTTATATTTTTAATTTAAATATTTAATATTGTCATTTCTTTGCTCAGAAACAAGGCAAACGCGGCGTTGAGTTCCGCCACTCAACACGCAATGCTTCAAAGTGGTTAACGGAAGTGGAACGGAGTCTTAACACTAGGTTCCCAAGTTCCCTCTGTCTATCCTGCCAAGTGCGGGGTACACACGAGTAACACTACCATGTAGTTGAAATTTAAAAGAGAAGACTAGGTATAAAATTAACATTTCAACTTTATGTTAACTCAAAATTAAAGTTTAACACATAAATTTGTACCAACGTCGCAGCCTTGATATACGTATACTTATGTAAGATATAACGGCGCGATCTTCGTTAATGTTTGTACAGAGGCAGGTGCAATTCACAAGAAGTTCGTCTTTAATTGAGATTTTTTTGGATATTGTAATATATGAACTTGTTATATATATTGTATGTATATTTATATATTTTTGTTAAGATTTATAGTTCACAATCGTAATATTTTATGTTATTGAAACAAGTATTTATGTGATTGTGGCTATCTCCTATCGAATCAATGAAGAGAACATTTTAAGAGGCATTGTGTATTGAGTGAAAGTACTTTTCTTTACACTGTATTTCCTATAAAACATGAGACTCAAAACCTAATTAAAATAATCAACAAGAGATCAAAAAAAATTATCAACTGAAAAAATTAACATAAATTAATTTTTAACATTACTATTTTATCTCGCATATGAATTGGTTGGCAAAGAGAACCTAGTGTCAAAATATATATATGCATCCATCGTGCGGCGTTGAGCTCCGCCCCTTATCTTGCCTCGTTACCAAAACAAAGAAAAAAAATATTAAATATTTTATTACCTCGAATATGGATCGAACCCACAATCTATTTCATTTACAATAGCACGCTTGTGTTCGTACACTACGACAGGCCTCTAAAATTAATAATTCAAGATATTCTTTCTTTATTCACGTACAAACTTGTATCGGCGCAAAGATTTTACACCACGCTACGCAGGTGCGGCGTCGAGTACGATATTACGAGGCAAGTGCTTGTACAGTTATCTACTGTTACATTATTAGCTCTTAGCTTCGACAAAGCGCTTAGCTATCATTTTCATCTTGAAGTTATGTGAGCCAGAGTCAGATATACGATGTATGTTGTTAACATTGAACGTTTTCATAAGTGAAATAATACTTTTTTTAAAAATCATTGTCAGTTTTCTGTAAGATATATCAATCATTTAATCCCCCGCACTCTTATCATGGTAATCATCTAGAATTGAATAATAAGCTTTGCCCAACAATACATGTTTAACTTTCAATTAAAATTTTTGAATTGACAAGTCTAAAATCACTTGTGGTGTTGTGTGTGAGTGTCCCATAAATTTTTGAAGAAGAAAACTAGAAGTGAACTCAGCTTGTGTTTACTACGGGTTGTACCCTGCTAGCTAGCAGACAAAGGACACTTGAGGGCCAATAGCATAAATTTAAACATATAGTGCATATATAAAAAGAATATTTTAGTAAGATCGTATAAAGCACCGTCAACAAAACCGAAGGCAACTTCGAGCTTTGTATCATGATAGTAAAGGATTCGTTAAACTGAGGGGAACACAAATCAAGGCCATATTACTAAAAATAGCACAAACTGAATTGACTCGAGATCGTGGTTTATTCGAAGTCAATAGACTTGGAATAAACCAACGATTAAATAATTTAAATCGGCCTCTTTAGCAATATTACTAAAAATAATGCTTGAAGAGAAAAGTAATTTTATTGTAAATTCATTCTTTTGGTGTTTTTAATTAACTAATGATTGATTTGTTAAGTATCGTTAATAATTATTGCTAAAAAAGATCTCTGAATCGCTTTATTATGACCATACTCGCGTGCAACTTTAGTATTGAAAATGGCTTTTTTCTGAGTTTAAACAAGAGTAATGTGCCGTTCTATATCTATTATATTTGTATTAAATATTATTTCTTCAAAATAATTAGGTTATATTTTTATATATACCTAAAAGCTATAAATTTATAAAGACACGTTAAGGACTATTATGCCACATATTACGCATTCTTATTCATTTCTATAAAGAAAGCATTATAGTTATCACGGGGATCTTATATATGTATATCATATATTATTTATTACCTCATAGATATATTATTTTACGTAATGAAAATCATTTTTTTTAACAAATCGTGTATAGTATATGTCTGTTTAATGTAAGCATTTTTATTATTTAGATAATTATTTATCTGTAAATACGAGTATGTATATCACATTACTTATTTCCATTATATTAATTAACTCCTCTATGTAAAGGTTACTTGGAGATTGCTCATTTATCGATAAGATTACGTACATACATTTTTATAAATATTACTAGGGGGCTCCGCTCCCTGCTCGCTTCGCTAGCCAATCCCCGGCGCTATACCCCCACCCCCCCTTCCCACCCACGCAAACGAAAAATAACGAAAATATATGTATCAATCAATGAAAACATCAACAAAAAATAAAATATAACGATCAGCTTTTTAATTCTACACCTTTATCAAAAGCAAAAAAGAAATCAATTTAAATCTTGATCCAAATTCATAAAGAATCACAACATTTTTTTCATATTATAGGCACTCACGCGAGTGTCTCACAATACACGATATTCTCGATCACCTTTTCTTCCAGCTTGCACTCGATCAATCAATATTAATTTTCTACGTCAACAACTATTATACAAAAGAGTCGTACAGAACAAAAAAGTATTTTATAGTATAGAGAGAAAATGATGGCGCAGGGGCGCAGCGCGTATCTATAAACGTGACAGGTTGTCGATATGATGTTCGCTCCAAGAAATGAAATATTTGATTTTTTTATTCGGCGCTTTGGTAGCAAGACGAAGCGTAACGTTACGCTATTCAACACGCAATGCCTTAAGTTCGGCAGAAAATGGGAAACGAAAAGAAGTGTACTCGTTTCCCAAGTCTCCTCTGCCTACCCTGCCATGTGATACGCGATACAGCTGAAAAAACATTACAATAGTAAAGAAGAATATGTTACTTTACCGTTACCTTTAAATATAACAAAAAATAGAATCAACCTAATCCCAGATTTTGCCTTCACGTTATAACGCAAACGCAATAAACGAACCATTCAAAATAACTGGATATGGCAAAAAAATATTTCCATTTTAACATTTTATTCAATCCTATAGCAAGCTAACCGCGGGACAAAATCAAAACCACTCTATTTCTAGCTTCCTAGTGTCACTCCCGTAAACGTAGCGGCATTCGTTCTCAGTTTAATTAAGAAACCCGCCTGCATAATTACTTCGTAAACTAATTTGCGACTTTGTGCAAGTGTTGTGCTTTGTGCTTACACACCAAATACAGCTTTTGTTAATATCGTAGTGAAAGCTTAATTCTAGAATTCAGGTTGACTAGACAGTTTGCATATTATGTCTTACAATTTGGTAGATATTGTCTTTCTAATGAAGTTTGTAAGGATGAATGTTTGTTTAACTTTCACGCATCAACTACTGGACGAAATCAGATAAAACTCTACAGTATTATAAGTTATACATCAAAATAATACATTGACTTTTGTATGTTTTATATACATACTATTGGCACGTCCGTACCTTTTTTAAACATTACCATAAATATTTATCAGCTACTTAAATTAGGCTTATAACAAGACATAATAACAACATAATATATAAGCTATTTTATGTAAAAATTTGTATAATGAAGTAAAAAGTCTTAGGGAGCGAAGCCACGAGTGGGTCACTAATAAAATACATAAAGATAATGGTTTAATGTATTATTTTGTATCGAATGATGTATTGTAAGACAATTATGCAGTTTTGACTTTAAATTTAACTCAGAAAATGTGAAGCTGCAGATTTTTAATATTAAAATTTATACTGTTACTCCGGGAAGGTAAGGTTAGGTTAGTTACAAAGTTAAATTTTGACTTTCGCGACTCACAATATAAAAGCTTAAATACCAAAATGTTCGTTATGGTACAACGTCCTTTTCAGATAGAAAAAGTATTTTACAATGATATTCAGTGAGTAGAATGTTGTGGTCTGTATGTCACGTGACATATTTCGTGTATATTTCTAACTTAAAGGTTATCTGGAAAAATGCATATTTAGCAATAAAATCTCTTTTTATACATATTATTATTTACTACCTGGTATTTTAATATCTTTTTTCTTTCACTAAAAAAAATAATTCATTTTGCTGTTTACATTAGTGTATTATAAATTATTAAATCAAATTATATGCAAATATTTTAAATAATTTAAGTTTTCCTATAAAAGGTAAATATAAAAGTAGCAGTATTTTGATGCACTTACAATATTGTATCTGCATGAAACTAAGTTATACGTAGCTTAGGTAATATTATAACATGTTATCACCTGAGCAAGTTTAATAATGGATCCGGAATAGTCAAACAGGTGTTACCAGTAAACAACACAAACTTAGGCTCACATAATTTATTAATGAACGACAAAACGTACGGTTTTTTTTAACTTATTTTAAAGAAAAAGTCTAATTTTGGTTTTTAAATATTTTTTACTTATTTACATTTTTTTTATCGATAAATTTACATACACTTATTTTATGTACATTGGGTTCGCTACTGTAAATCTAAACATTATTAAAAGACGAATTTAAATTAAAATTTCTCGCTTCTCAATATTTACATTCACAACCTTGTTATGTTAATAAATAATTTTATTTATTATTTTTATTTAACCAAAAAAGTGAGGATGCAAAATCGTAACGAGTAATTCGATAGCAGTGGGATTTACAAATTCAATCACGGACTATGTTAACTCTCATAGAACTAAAACTCAGCAAAAAAACGTCCTAAGCAAAGAAAAAGCCGTCTCTTTGCAAAATATTGAACATTTTGGTAAGTGTATTTTTTTCAGCTTCACGCTAAATCTCGTAAAGCGCAGGGTAGCAAGTATAAAATCAGTTTTTTTAATGGAACAGACAATGCATCGAGCGTACGGTTCATCCGATGGTAAGTGATAACCGCCAATGACCCCGTGTAATACCAGAGGAGCTGCAAATGTGTTGGTGGTCTTTAAGGTTGGTGAGCACCGGGACCCGGCATTACACAATGCAAAACGCAATGGCTAAAGCCACTTCTTGATGCCGATTTTAAATGCCGCGGGTGCTAATAATCCGGTCGAGCCTGCCCATGTGTGATACCATTGCTGACAATGACAATGTGTCTTGTCAAACTTTGTGTTTGGTAAAAATAAAAATTGAAAAAAAACCAAAATTGATTGTGTACCGATGACAACTGGTCGTAAAAAAAAGTTTAGAAGAAATACAATAGCAAAACTCTAATACTTACTGTGTACTAATAAACCCAACTTATTATATGGGATTGTTTATATTGTTATTACAAATGAGTTTATTGCTGTATTTACTTTTAAAATAGTAAAATCCAGGAGTTTCTTATCATTTAATGATTGGGCGACTGTGGGAATTCATAAGAGTAGACAAAGGTTATACAAACTTTATAGAGAAAAAGCGTATAACCACAGTGAATCATTTATTAATTATGTTAAGAACTATTCGAAATTGTTCAAAAAAGTATGTTCCATGGCAAAATCATTACATATTAGAAACAAAATAAAAAAAGTCCTCTGACAAAATTAAAATGACATGGAATATAATAAGTTGTGAAACTGGAAATACAAAGAATTGCAACTATGAATTTAAATCAAAAATTTACGATAGTGAAACAAGCTGCGATCAAAAAGTTGCTTGTATTTTTGAAAAATTTTTTACTGATATTCTAGTTTCCACAACCAAAACCCTTATAGCTTCCACAACTGTCGCTGAATCATTGCTGAAGGAGTGCGTCCACAAATGTAATATAGACTTTAAGTTCAATTCAGTCAACTACATTGTTAAAACATTCAAGACCATAGATATCAAGAAAACATCAATCTATGGGGTATCTCTGTTAAGTTGATTAGTTATGTAGCGCACCAAATTGGCCGAAGCTATTTTTTTTTTTTAATATTAAAAAGTTATAGTAATAATATTTTTATGCTAGAATATCTAAGTTTCCAAGGTGGATAATTGAATAGAGCTCTGTCGTGGTGCAGTTGTGCAGTACAAGTGTGTGGCTATAAGGTGAAAGGTTGTGGGTTCGATTACCACTACAAATAAAATATTAAATAGATTTATTATTTTTTCAATCCAGTAGTAGTTCACAGCGCAGTGTTGAGTTTCGTTACTTAACACGCAATGCGTAAAATTAGACGGAAGGTGGGGAAGGAAGTGTCTTAACAGGAACAAATTTTCTTTGCCTTGTGCAGGATACAGCGTGAAGCTGAAAGAATGTGCTAATATGCATGTGCATAGATTTGTAGTATATAAAATAGGTGTATATGTATATATAGTTGGTAACCACTTTATTTTAGCTTTCTTGGACAATCGAAGGTAACGATAACAAAAATTAATACTCAAATATATTGTCAATTATATAGAACGACGATATTTCAAAACACGTATCGCTTCTTTAAAAAACAACACAAAGGTTCTCTAATAGCACAAAGTACCAAAAAAATCCCACTCTTTCAGAGCAATCATGTACTATCATAGAATATTCACGAGCGTTTGCTATAGAGAGCTCATTTTGCCGTTTGCTTCGGTACGTTTTGCCTATTATAAAACTTCGATTTTCAATTTCATGAAAATAGTAGCTTATACCTTTTATTTCATCTTTGTACTTACATGAAATAGTTAAGTACTTCTTAGATACATTTTATGTGCCCGACGTTTTATTTACCATAGGTATAATGAGTTATATCGATAGTCCTAACGTCATGTATTATTAGCGTATAATAGAACTCACTCACTCAGCTTCACGCAAAAGGCAGCGTAGACAGAGAGAACTTGGGAACTTAGTGTTGAGACACTCCGCTCCATTTCCTACTTTCTACCGAATATTAGGCATTGTGTGTTAACTCCACGCCGTGCTTTGTCTTGTTACCAGAGCGTAGAAATAAAAACATTAAATATTTAAATTGAAAACATTAAATACGTCATTACCCGCAACCAGTCGTGTTTAAAATCATCTATATGCGGCTTCGCTTGCTTATGTTCTATCATAGCCAAATTATACAAAAAGTTTACATAAATTGTTGACTGGGGTATTTTGTAAAACACAAAGGCTTTATATAAATATACTTTATATTATTGCAAAGATTCATCTAAATCAGTTCATTGGTCGCATAAAACACAAATCTAAAATCAAAAATAAAACAAAGGAAGTCACAAATCACAAACTTTTACAATAATTAGTAGGAAGTAGAACAGTATAGATACAGATTTTATGATAACTTTATTGGGTGAATGTACTAATAATAGTGTATTGTTAGAGCTTAATGGTTTGAATAAAATAGAAAGTCCAGTTTCATTGCAAAATATTTTAAGTTAATATTTTTTGTTATTTATAAAATAAAATTAAAATTCTGTTTACATATAAACAAAAATCATAAACTAAAGCCATAGGTTTATAGAACAAAACGGTATACGAAGCCACGGAAAACAAATTTCTTCCATATTAACGCTACGAGAATAGACTGTAGAGCAACTTGGCATCATTGTGCAAATTGAAAGATATACTCGGAAAATCAATTAAACTTTGCAATTAAAACTTTAAACCAAGCTCCTTTCGCCTTTAAACGTTGCTATAACTCCATTTACTTACTACAATATAAAATATTTGATCCATCGAAGAGTAGCCTAGTTTTAGAGTACTATATTACTGAAAACTTCGGCTCCAACGTTTCATGTGCAGATAGCATTTATTTAACTATAGCTTCAATATAATTAGGAAGTCAATTTCTCAATCATGCGTCTTTTATATAATGCTAAGTAAGCTTTTTTAAAATTAAAGCTGTATTTTGCACACAACAAAAGTAGGCAGACGGAACTGGGGGACCTAGTTAAATCATTCTGTTCTCATTAAGACAATTCCATTCCCCAATATAACAAAATTTTTAGGCAAATATTAAACATATTATTATATTTCGATTGTTTGTCTGTCCATTTGTTCGCATTACGTACAAGAAGCTTCAAAGAAGAAGAATTAATAATTAAAATCAATGATCGAAAACTAAATAAATACGCTTAATTTACAAATTTAATAACACTTTCTAGATCTAAGAAACTAATTTTGTAAGAGAATATACAATTTTTACAGATAATTTTAATCTAGATTAAATGCTCAGACTAACAAACACCTTATTACTAAATTGGTAAAACAACTGTACGTTAAACCAATATCTTTAAAAGAAAAATTAATGAATTAAAAAATTTAAAAATACGCAAAATAAAAAGTACGCAAAAAAATTGACAATATTGTATTTTTTTATATAACAATTAAAATTTTAGTAAATGTTAACCCGAGAAGCAATTGTTTTCTTTATTTTAAAAATAGTCACAGTATGTGTGATTTATTGTCATATGCAGTTACGACAACGTTTATTAGAGTTTAAGTTTAATAAATAAAATTATATGTTTAATAACTGATAGAAGCCTGTCGTGGTGTGTGTGACCACTAACGTGCTACTGTAGATAAGACAGGTAGTGGATTCGAACCCCACTCGAGGAAATAAAATATTTAATATTTTTATTTAGTTGCTGTCATAATGAGGCAAAAAGATACTATAAAGGAGCAGGGAGCATTTCAGTACTATATTCTCAAGTATTTTTCGTCCTGATATGTGCGGGATACAGCGTGTGGTATCTATTAAATACTGGATGAATAAACTCCTATTAGAGTTTGAAAAAAACACATTTCATAAAATATAAGATGATAAAGTAAAAAAGGGTTATACCTACTTATCATATATATCGTTTCAGTTTTTTATAAACGCACACAATTAGCGCAACTAAAACTCGCGGGAAAAATAAATTAATTCCTTGAAATTTACTTTAGAATCTACGATTTACAATATTACGCCGGTCTGAACTAAACTATAGTACTGTGCAACTACTGCGACATAATATTTATATTTTCTAATAATGTAAGCTCGATAGATTGTAGGTTTAATTCCCACTTGAGATAATTAAATATTTTATATTCTCATTACCTAGCTCCGGTAAAGACGCAAAGTGTGGAGTTGAGTTCTGCAATTCATTACAAAATGCCTTAACAGTTCTTCAGAAAGTGGGGAACGGAAGTATCTTATTATATCTATACAGCGTCCATCTAAGTAATAAAAAAAAACTAATAAATACTTTATAGTATCTTTGACTTTCGCGAATATTACACATTTTAAATAAAACTTACTTGTCTAAGGTAATAAATACTTCCTTTATATTTAGAATGATAAAGCATTTCTTTATTTTTTTTTACAGAATAATGAACGTCCCTCTGGACTGCTGAGGCTGCTCCTAGCCACTAAAACACGATGAAAAACAACCCTCATTATAGTCTTTTTAATAAATGACGTGACATTGTTTTAATCTCAAAATGAATAAAACATTAATATTTGGTTATTTAAGTCTTAATGTCTTAATTTCTGTTTAAATTAGATGATTGTAGGTTCGATTTCCATAATTTATGATATAGTAAAGGTTACATGGTTAGACAACTGAAGAAACCCGCAACGTCTGAAAAAAGCGAAGGTTAAATTGAGAACTCATATATAACATAGTGTAAACAAGGAGAAAGGTATGTTTTAAAACACTAACATTAAATATAAAAAACAATGAAAGCTATAACATTTATAGCAGCTATTATTTAGAGCACGGTAAGCAGAATGAACCTATTTCTAAGATACCTTGCTTCTGCCGAATCGAGGCATTGTGTGTTGATTGATGGCGTATCAACCAATGCCGTATTTGCCTCATAATCAGTACAAAATAATGAATATCCTTACTTTTTTTCGCTGTAACAAGTGGGAATCGAACGTACAATTGTCGTGGCTTCACCACTACAAGCTTATGCTCTTTCACCACGACTGCCTCAAGCACCAGATGTAAGAAAAGTTTTTATTCAAATATGTACTATTTATTAACATAATTTATTTATATTTTCGATAATTATTCACAAAACATTTTCAAATTTTGTTTAAATAACTACAGTAATTTAAGCAAAATTTGTTATACTTTAAATAGTATACTATTTTTTAATTAAAAGTTAGACCGCGTCTACTATGCTGCACTTTGTGGCATTTGATTTCTACTACAGTTACCAGCTGGGGGTGGAGCCTTCAGTATCACGTCACCTTTCAGTTTAATTACACTATTCACAGAAAATAACAATGACCGAAAATCAACCAATGTTGATTCTGGCTTTGTTATAGTCTTATTTGTTGTTTTATTTAAGAAGGAAATTATTTTTCTAGTATTTATACATTTATTAGGTAATAAATCTAACAGGAAATACTCAGGTAAAATGGCCATTATTTGTTTGGTACGTCAGTCCTTATAGAAATTAACAAGAGTTATACGAAGTTTCCTTTTTATAGTGACATATTAATCTTTTATTGTTTTGAAATTTTCAACCAGTTCTTAGCCTTCGACGCATAAAGATTGGTGTTATAAGATTTACCTGTCTGTTAGTCTGTCTGTGGCAACGTAGCTCCTATTTGAGTGCAACTTCTTTAATAGAAAGACTTTATTGTCACGGTGGTTTTCAGCTATACTTTTTTATGTACAGAATAACACTTTAAGAACCTTAAGCACTTTGCCAAGATGATGGATAATGACTTTTTGGTCTGCAGATTCAAATTAAATTATAGGCTCGTATTAGGTCCAAGATGGCTTAAAGTGATGAGAAGCCTATTTTAAATATATATTAGGTCAAGTGATATGAACTTTACAAGAGGTATACGAAGTTTGCTTTTTATAGTGACATATTAATCTTTTATTTTTTTGACATTTTCAACCAGTTCTTAGTCTCCGACGCATATAGATTGGTGTTATAAGATTTACCTGTCTGTTAGTCTGTCTGTGGCAACGTAGCTCCTATTTGAGTGCAACTTCTTTAATAGAAAGACTTTATTGTCACGGTTGTTTTCAGCTATACTTTTTTATGTACAGAATAACACTTTAAGAACCTTAAGCACTTTGCCAAGATGATGGATACTGACTTTTTGTGCTGCAGATTCAAATTAAATTACAGGCATATTAGGTCCAAGATGGCTTAAACTGATGAGCAGCCTATTTTAAATATATATTAGGTCAAGTGCTATGAACTCCCTACCTTCGCAATTCAAAATTATAAGACGAGAGTGGAGCTTTCAGTATCATGTCATCGCCGAGATTATTTACACTTAAATGAACTTTATGAAAAGCTTCACTGAAGGGTTACTTGATTAAGGAAATCTTGAGAATTAATAATATATTTTCTTTGTCCGGCTGATGTAAGTTGTATTTACTTCTGAAATGTCGAAATGTAGATTATAAATATATTTTTTTTCATTTTCCTCTCTCTGACACTGAGATAATCAACATGCAGTACCTCAATTCGGCACGAAGTGGGGAGCATATTATTATGAACGGAGAGACTTAACATTAGGTTCCTATCCTCTCTATCCTTTACCTATCCCGTTATATGTGGAATACAGCCGCTGAGCTAGAAAATAAGAATACAATTAATTTCTCTAAGTGGAAATAGATCCTACAACCGTCGCATTTATAGCCAGATGTTGCTCCTTAGCGCCACGACGGTCTCACCTTACGTATATTTGTTTAATTTAGTTCTCCTAGGATTTTAAGAATGTTAATATTTTTAAATTCTAATCCTAGAATATAAAAGAGAATATATTCGTCTAAAGCATTTTTATTTTGCTAATCGCCTCAGGAAGCTTATGTAGTAGGTTAGCAGCACTTCATAATTATATTCAATTTGGCTCTATTGTCATATAAAAGGAAGACATAAACGGTAAGTCACCTGAGCTTAATAGTTTACTATGAACTTTAGTATAATATAATAATCTCTAGTGAAACCTTAAAATAAATGCTTATAAAAGATTCAAACAAGTATCTATAGTGAAATAATTGTATGTATTTACGCGGAAAGGTTTTGTGTTTAATTTTAACTGGGGGAATACTTATAAGTTATCTAGTTTCATTTCTATGAACTCTTAAGGTAACGCACAAAGAACATAACGGAGAGAACTGAGTTCCTCGATAAGGTATGTAAAGCTAAAAATAAATGAAAATGTATACTTACGAATATGTTTACGTTCTTTTAGGATACTTAGGTGTTAGCAAATTATATCTAAGATTACTTTAATTTATAGTAACATTATCTAGAATAAACTGGTTTCCATTTTTTATTTGAAGTACTATTTTTAAATACACTTTGTAGCCTTTGTAGTGAATTTAAAGTAGTAAGCTTAGATTTAGTTTGTACAAAATAAAGAACACTTTGTCAGTCATGTTCTTGTAATAATGACTGACGTTTGAACATTTTAGAAAAAATGTCTTGTTCAACACAACGATGTCTGCATATTTTAGAGGTAAAATTAGGAAAGTTAAATATTTTATTTCAAAATAGAGGTATCTTAAGTATAAATTGTATTTTGAGAAAAACGATTTTGAAAGAAATGTAATACCACAGACAGTTTTGGTTAAGTGATACTACAATATTACGCAAGGACGGAATGATGAACGTCTAAGTTAATGATAAGTAGGGCCACCGAGGCGTAGAATTACAATTTCTGATTGTATATGTTTTGTTATATTTATGTATATTTGTATATATAATAAATCTATATCTTTCACTATTCACGAATTACTATCGTGAATAAGACACAAAAGACACAAAATAGTAATTAAAATATGATACCACAAACTCGCCATAGCCACTAACCTAATTATTTTAGACTCGTCACGTGATGTATAGGGTTGTTTAATAAATAAGAGACGCACAAGGATTATCATATTTAATGTATTACGCTTAAACATCTAAAACGATTAAAATATCAATACGTCTTATATAAAGAAAGAAAATTTTATTTAAGCTGGAATAGAATCGAAAACATTTTCAGAAAATAGCAATTGAAGCATGTCGTGGTATAAAAACAAAGGCGTACGACTGTAAACGCAAAAGATTGTAGGTCCGATCTCCACTTGAGTATATAAAACATTTTTTTTTTTTTCTGGCTCTAGTAACGATGCACAGCGCAGCGTTGAGTTCCGTCACTCAACAAGCAATACTTCTTGAATTATGCGGAGAGTGGGGAATGAAAGTGCCTTAATAGAAACGGAGTTATAACACTAAATATTTGAAACTTAAATTTAAATAAATATTTGATCAATAAGGCCTTGTGTTTGATAAAGCAATTGGTCATATCATACTATCAATATGAAGAGATAATATACTAAAATTATTAGTATACCTTCGAGTATTTTTTTATTTGCACTTAAATCAGCTAAGTTAGTATAGGTACTCGGTAACTTACTTACTATACTTAACATATAAGCTATTTCTACAATTTGAAATTATATTAGGCACATTAGGTGCAGGATGGTAGATATCAGTGTTATAGTTTCCAGCCAAGAATAAAACTATTATTTTAAAAATATATATTACATCAAGTGGTATTGAACTCACAACCATCGCAATACAGAGACATTTCAACTGTCACTATCACGTCCTTTTAGTACAATACAATATTTTATATGTCATTGAAATGTAGTTATGTACTAAAACATATAAAATATCTGAACGATGAATCAAACATTAGCGGCCGCGCGCTGTAGATGAAATTTTACACGTACAGTATAAATTTTTCTTTAAAATTAAATAGCTTTCCCGACTTAATTTTGACTTAATTTTAACTTTTAGTCAGAGCTTTATCAAGTTACTTGAGCGAGAAAATGAAAATTATTTCACCGAGTGGTAATCGAACCACAATCACAGCTTTTACTGTTGACTTTAGTTACATATTAAACGAGTGTTAATCGATCGCGATTAGCGAATGATAATCGTTTAATAGATTTCTTGCCGCTAAGTAACTTTTGATATATATTAAAGAGGTGATGGAAATTAATGTCAACAATTTGACGACAAGACGAATTTTATCTTATAGTATATTAATATACAAACTCGCAGGGCCATATTAGCCATAAGTAGAAAGCACAAAGCTTCTTAAAATATATGATAAAAAAAAACAAACCTTAATAAGTCTAATGTCAAAGCCCTAAATTCCTTAATTAAAAAGTTACCGTAATCCTTAACTCCAACAATTGACTGTGAAATATATTGTAGCAAAAAATTCAGACACTTCGTTCCACTTTCGTTCCCCACTTTCCGCCGAATTTGAGGCATTGCGTGTTGAGTGGTGGAACTCAACGCCGCGCTTTGCCTTATTACCAGAGCGAAGAAATGAAACATTTAGTATTTAAATTGAAAATATTAAATATTTCATTTCCTCGACTGGGGCGCCAACCCAGAACCTGTCGGTTACAGTCACACGCTTGTGCCGCTGCGACACGCGCCACGACAGGCCTAAGGGTTATTTTTTTCCTAATAAATAGATAGTGAAAGTAGAAAAAGAATTGTCAAAGTACTTTCTAGTCACACTGATATTGTATTTGTCATTATACTACGATTTTTTATTGCCAACACAACTGAAGAGAAAAATAATAGGACTTTCCCGCTCTGGTAACAAGTCAAAGCGCGGCGTTTAGTTCCGCCACCCAACGCGCAAAGCCTCCAGCAGAAAGTCTGTTAACCCAGTGGTCTTTAAAGGAACGGAGTGTTTTACTACTAGGTCCCCCTATCTACCCTAAAATATGCGAAATAAAGCTTAAAGTTAATATATGAAGTTCGTAAACAATATATCCATTTTACACAACCCTATATTCA